>PVHY01004074.1:0-98745 GCA_004024945.1 Uropsilus gracilis | reverse complement strand
CCTCCCCCTCCTTTCCCCTTTACCCCCCTCCCACTCCAGTTACCCAGATCAGGAGCTGGGGCTCAGCCAACAGGTGCCCTCACTGCTGCTCGGGCGCACTGGTTCTGGATGAACTGGAGGACCCTAGAACTACGTCCCACACACCAGCGCATCCCTGGGTTTGCTGCCGAAGCATCCCCAGGAGAAGACGAATGTGACGTCGTCTCCCAAAGGCAAAAAGGGTCCCACCGCCACGCCTGGGCACAGGCTGAGGCCCAGGCCACCACCCACGGTAATGTGACCTTGACCCTGTGTGTCAAGCCCTCCTGCCAGCCACGCAGGGTCACATCGCCACTCCCTCTGGAGTGGAGGTTCCCAGAGCTGTGGAAAGAGGCAGAAGCTGCACAGCTCTGGGGACTTTCTTAGGCTCCAGCGATTCAGCTGATGGGTGAGGCTCAGCCCTGAGGCAACTGGAGGGGATGCTTGCAGCGCTGCTGGACGGGGCTGGAAAGGGTCTTTGGGCTGCAGAACCATGGGGCCCCTCATTCCCGTTGACCCCACATGTCCCTGCGCAGGGTTGGTGCTCTGGGTCCAAGCAGTACCCACAGCACCCACCTCAGCGGGGAACCCCAGCTTGGAGGGGCTTGGAGGGTGCGTGTGTTCCGGGGAATATCTGTTCTCACTCCTCTTCGGGATTCTGCCAGCCAGCAATCTGCAAACAGTCGCTGGTAGGGATCCAGAGAGAGCGAGGGCAACAGGGAGCTGTAGCTCACCGGTGCAGCCGTGATGCTGTGGCGCTTCATGGCGACTTCCCTTGATTCCAGTCATGAGTGCTTACGGCTGACATGCAGGACAATGAAGACACGCGTGATCCCACAGCTGCTGTTTGTGATCGGCAGTAGCTTAGCAGGCTGTTTCGAGCCCGCCATGGCTCTCAGTTTTATCCTCTCGACCGAACTAGGAGGTAGATGCTCTTCGTGTGCCCACACAGCCAGGTAAGGCAGATGACTTTCCCAGTCCGGGGTAGACTTGCCCCGAAAAGATGCTTTGAACCACTTTGGAGTTGGGTTAGAGGCTGTGGAGCCTGGGCCCTCGTCTCCCAGGCTGGGGATTGAGGCAGAGTCTTTAAGAAGGAACTACCATTTGACCCAGCCAATCGCTCTTCTGGGAATCTACCCAAAGGAGACCTCAGTGCGGGTACAAAGGGACACTTGTGCCCGGATGTTTAACTGCAGCACTATTTATAATTGCAAGGTCCTGGAAACAACCCAAATGCCCCAAGACAGAGGAATGAATGAAAAAGCTGTGGTCTATATACACAATGGAATATTACACATCAATTAAAAATGACACATTTGATGAATGTATGGAAGCATGGATGGACCTAGAGGAAATCATACTAGCAGAAACAAGTCAGAAAGAGAAAGACTGAAACCAAATGGTTTCACTAATATATGGACAATCAAATGAAAGTACATAACTGGGGAGGGGGGGGCAGCTGGAGCGGTCAGGGAGGGGAGGTGGTGGGGGACCCCTGGGGATTAAAATGATGTGAAATAAATATATATATTATTAAAAAATAAAATGAAATAAACAGATTTATATAAAAAGTAAGTATATATTTATATAATAAAAAAGATAGGGAACCTTAAAAAAAGTGACTAAATGAGCATAGAGGCATAGATGTCAGCATTACTGGGTCCTTGAAGAAGAGAGAAGGACACGTGTACACAGAGGGGCACAGGGGGATGACCCCTGGAATAGGGGGCCATCTGCAAGCCAGGGTGAGACGCCAGAGTAGACCACCCCTGCCCGACCCTTGATCTTGGAGGTCCAGCTCCAGACAATACACTCCTGCTGTCCCAGTCGCCCGGTCCCTGTTGCCCATGACAGTACCAGCAAACACATAAACCTAAACCATGGCGGTCATCTAGTCACTCAACAAACACGCTGAGTGCCTGCATTTGCAGCTGTGAGCACATGGAACCTGGAAAGCTGAGCTGTGCTATGAGCTCTCCCTTCGGAAAGACAGTGCTGTCTTGGCCTGCGTCCGGCAGATATGGCCCTGCGCTGATGATAAAGTGGCTTACGATGGAGAGGACGCGGCAGGGGGGTCCGTCACTCATCCAGCGCATGTGGATAAAGGTCCTGGAGTGTGGAGACGAGGGTGGTCAGTTAAGTGGTCTTGGTCCCAGGCTGCAGGGAGCAGGCCGGGTTGTGGGCAGAGCCCCGGCCCCTGCCGCGTGGCGTGGGAGGGGACACCCTCCATGCACTGTCTGTCCCTGCCGTGGAAGTCTGCTGGGCCCCGTGGAGCCCGTGTCCTTGACCCAGCGCTGGCACCGCCACGGCCCTTTCCAACGTTCCTATGAAAGGTACTTGCGGCGCGAGGTCGTCCCGGGGTAGAGCAGGACATATGTCCCTGGGACAAGAGCTGGCCCTCAGAAGCCCTGTGACCCTGTGACAGTGTCTCAGACCATGGGGAGGTGGCGTTTGCCCTGTGCTCCGATGGGCCGTGAGGGTCAGGGCACACGTGTTGGTGTGTCTGATTGGGGGCGCGGAGGCAGAGGAGCCTGTAGCCGGCTCTGGCTCCTCACGCATGGGTGCTGCTTCTGCACTTGGCCGAGGCCTGGGTGAAACAGCCTGGGCGCTGCGGCCTTCACGGGGGACCCGGGCAGCAGGGCAGGACTGCGAGGGCCCCGGGGGGACTGTGCTTGTTCAGACCATGGTGCAGGCTCAGAGGACCTGCTCCCCGCCCTGGGGCGGATCTGCTCCAGAGATGGGTGGCATCTCTGGCACCTTGCTTGCCCCTGCGGAATGGCCTGCCGAACTGGGCCTGGCTGGGCCCGGCCAGGCCTGGCTGCGGGGGCTTGCGGCAGCCTCTGCAGCTGGCTCAGGTGTTGGCTGGCTCGGGGCAAGGAGAACAGGCTCCATTTCCCCCGGAAGAAGCTCATGACATGGGCCTGCAGGTGCACAGGGGGCCTGGCACGCCGATCCCGGCTCCCCTGGGTGTGAGACTGGAGCTTGACACGGCGTGTGTGCGGCTTCAGAGTCAGGCCTGTCGTGTCCGTCAGGCCTGGCCTGGGGGTCTGGCCCCTGCTGGCGATTCCCCTCTCCTCCCCGCCTCCCTCTCATCTGCTGGGAGCTGAGGCCGAGCCCGAGGGCATCCAGGCCTCTTGAAGAACCGTGATCGGTTCTGCCTGGGGCTGAACTGCACCCCCAGAAACCCCTCTCCAGCCAGATGCGCAGATGTAACACTATTTGGACATCGGGTGTTTGAGGCGCACTTGGTCACCGCGTGACGGGGGCCCACGACGGGTGTCCCCATCAGAGGAAGGACATTGCACATAGACACACGCAGAGGGGAAGTGGGCCCCCCCCCGTGACGATGGAACAGCAGCATGTGCAGACGCCGACAGGTCCACGTGGGCAGGACTCACAGGGCCAGCCATTGGACACTGGGGAGAGGCCCAGAGGACCCCTTCCGGCCAGCCTCACATCTTGGTTTCAGACACCCGGCCCCAGAACGGCTTACAGCCTACCGCTGTCAGCTGCCCAGTTGGTGACCTTCCCCCTGAGAGTGACCCCTCGCGTCTCTGCATGTCCAGCATGTCCACTACAGGCAGTTTCCGAGGACACAGAGGCAGCTCTTCCCTGCCCCCAACTCTGGTGCTGGCCTCCCTCCTCCGCTCTCCCTGCGCCTCTCTGCAGTCACACTGTCCCCTGTGACTGTGAGCCCGAGACCCCATCTCCTCTTTTAGCCAGTGACACGTCCAGCCAGCGCTCCAGAGCCCCAAGCTGCGTCCAGGGTGGGCTGGACCCTGAGCGTATAGCTGGCTTCTGGGGACACAGCTCAGCTCCGAGGTGCCTGTCTCCCCAACCAGGTCTCCCTGGGGGATGCGGCTGGAGGCTCTCTTGCCCACTGGGGGGGCTGTGGTGTGTCTAGAAGAGGAAGGGTGACAGGTGACACAGGCCCATGATGGGCGATGCAGTGCTGAGCAGGTCTGGCTGACAGGATGGCAGGGAGCTGGGGGCAGGGATGGGAGCCCCATGTGGAAAGGCTGTCGGCAGGTGGGATGGGCAGGGGTGGGGCAAGAAAGGGCACAGGTAAGAGATGATCCAGGGAACCCTGTCCAGAGGATGAGCGGTCAGCCCTGCTCATGGCTGCAGCCTTTCAAATGGGGAGTGGGTGCCCAGGCCACCATTGCACGCCTGGCACAGGGCTGGGGGGGGGGGTGGAGCATAGGCATCCAGGGTCAGACTGGAGATAAGAGTGACAACTTGGGGAGATGCCAGACAACCCAGGAGCCAGGAGGGGCTGGCTTGGGCATGGACCTTGGGCTTGGACTTGCGAGGCTGCCCAGGACCCAGAGACCAGCTTAGTTGGAGCCAGAAGCAGCAGGGGCTGAGTGTCACAGGGGTGGGGTGGGGGGCAGAGCGGGGTGGCAGTGTGCGTTCAGGTGACCTCATCCGGCTGCAGAGACTGTCTGGGCAGGGAGAAACTGCACCCTCTTCTCAGCTCCTACACCCTCCAGAGCCTCGACGCCTCTGGCTGCTTGCCTCCCGGCCATGGCGAACAGGAAGGGGGATGGGGCGTGGCTGCCCCCACACTTCCAAGCCTCAGCAGCTGATCGAGACACAGGGATCAAGGCTGCCCATGCATCACAGTGGCCGGTGAGCCACGTGGGGTCACGTGGGGCCCATCACAGTGGCCGGTGGGGGAGGAAAGAGTCCCGTCAGTCCTGTTGTCACTGCGAAGGCAAAGAGACAGCCCGAGATAGCTGCGTGTTTATATATTTCTGTGCCTCCCAGAGCTGAAGACTCGCTCCTCAAGGAGAGGCCGTGGCGGATATTAAAAGTTTAATGAGGTGCCGTTTCTGAGGTGTTAACACTTGACAACCAGAAACAGCAGTAGCCGAAGACTTATAATCTGGAGCAGATGGAGATGGTGGGCATGGAGCTTGCATGCTTGGAACCAGGTCCTGGGCGGCTGGGGTGTCCTGGGAGGGGGTGGGGGCCCCCATGCCAGGCTGATGTGCCAGCCAGGAGAATACAGGGCCCGCTTCTTGGGGCTCCAGGGAGAGATGGGGGTGCGTTGCCATGTGGCCGGATGGATCAGTGAAGGTGGACGGGGCGGAGGGGTCTGAAGGTGGGAGCTCAGAGCTGGCCCCAGGGCCAGGAGGTCAAGGTCACACCAGCAGGGAGAGGATCTGGTCTGGAGACGTGGAGGGGCTGGCACCGCTGCATGCCAAGGCTCTCCTGTCACACTCAGCAAACTTGCGGCAATAATTCGATTTCACCCAAGTTGAACATCTGGCGAGCAGCTCAGAGAGGCAGGGCCGGCTCAGATCTTCCTAACGCAATCACCTGGTGACGGGGGCTGTTTCTGGAGCAGGGGGAGGAAAGCAGGCTCGGATGTGCCTGAAATGCCAATGAGGGGGGCATGGAGCCTACTTCCTGCAGCTCTCTGGACTCTCCTGGGCTGCTCTGGGCACGTGGCTGTCACCTGCTCTTGGCTAGTGACCAGCCCCAGTGGCCTCTGCAGCCACTGGGCTGCATAGAATAGATGCACCTATTCTTGCACCCCCTTTTCTTGCACCCCCTCTTCTCACACCCTTTCTCTCACACCCAGTATTCACTCACACCCCCTCTTCTGACACCCCCTCTTATCCCCCAGTTCTCATTTGCACCCTCTCTTCTCATACCACCTCTTCTTGCACCCACCACTTACTCGTACCCCCTCTTCTTGCACCCTCTCTTCTTGCACCCCCTCATCTCACACCCTTTCCCTCACACCCAGTGTTCACTCACACCCTCTCTTCTTGCACCCCCTCTTCTGACACTCCCAGTTCTCACACCCTTTCCCTCACACCCAGTGTTCACTCACACCCTCTTTTCTTGCACCCCCTTTTCTGACACTCCCTGTTCTCACACCCTTTCTCTCACATCCAGCGCTCACTTGCACCCTTTCTTCTGACACCCCCTCTTCTCACATCCAGTGCTCATTTGCACCCTCTCTTCTCACACCTCCTCTTATTACACCCCCTCTTCTTGCATCCCCTCTTCTCACACCCAGAACTCACCCGTACCCCCTCTTCTTGTACCCCCTCTTCTCACACCCAGCGTCCTCATGCATGTGTGTCTAATCAAACAAGTCACAGCAACGTCCTCATGCATGTGTGTCTAATCAAACAAGTCACAGCAACTAGCACATTTCAACACACCGACTTGTCACGAAGACTTTCATGTCATCGTTGTACTCGTCAGGACAGCTCAGGGACGCAAATGCGGTGTTCCCGCCCAAAAGAAGCCAAGAAGAAGCGACTCTGTCTCCAGGATCGCATGTTCCAGTGACACCTGGCTTATGAAGCAGGGGTGCTCACGCTGGCCCACGGTGACAGGCGGGGAGACCACAAGGTTACGACATCGTCTCTGCAGCGGGACCCGGGCCACTCCTGTCACATCTACCCACCGCCACCTCGGGCCCATGCTTATAGCTTTTTTTCCAGGTGGTTTGCATTTCCCAGTCACATCTCACTTCTGATCCCCTGACCCCAGGGTCCCCAAATTCCCTGCATCATGGCTGTCTGCATGTCACGCTCACGGGTCCTGACACTCTAGGATGTCTTTGCAAAGCTCACCAGCCTCTTCTCAACCCAGTCACGGCTCTGTGGATACAACCCAGAACTTCCCCACCCTGACGTGTGCTGAAACTCTCTTAGGCGGTATCTATGGCATTTGGGCTCTTTCCCAGGCCTGCGTGACTGCCTCATCCGCATTGCTCTGAGGGCCAACTTCAAGAGCTGGGAGATGGGAGGACACGTGTTTTCCTGGTGCAAAACCCAGAGATAGACCCTGCCTTCTTCATCTGGTTTTATAAACCTATCAAGACACGAGCGCTTTCTCCCCCAGCACATGTTATTATTTATAGGCCCAGACACACTATTATTTTATGTTATGATTCCGAATCTTCCAAACGTTTCCTGCATTCTTTGTTCTGTTGTTTTTCTATTAGAAACTGTCCTCTGATTTATAGTCTGGGATTAGCCTTTCTTTTCTTGAACATTTACTAGCTGTCAGGCATCTGGTGCAAAGCCCTGTGTCTTCAAGGGCAAGACCAGAGAAAGCAGCCCCACCATGCAGAGAGGGAGCCAGCCACACACCCTGTGTGGCCACGTGTCTTCAAGAGCATGAGCAGCCCTGGCTGTGGTCAGGAGTATGGGGAGGATACACACATCGGAGCAACAGCCCAGCACGCAGCACCCAGCCACCCTCCTATGTAACCGAAACGAAAGCCACCATCCAATGAACGAGCTGCCCCAAACTGAAAGGCAATGTTGGTCCAGAAAAGTAAACACTTAGCACAGTGAAAGGGAGAAAATACTTGCAAATCATCTCGCTGAGGACGAAAGCCAAATGTTATAGAGAACGCACAGAACTCTAGAGCAGGTAACCAAAAGATCCAATTTCCAAAATAGGCCAAGACCCTCTGTGGAAGTTTTTCAAAGCATATGGATAATACAAATGGCCGCAAGGTACATCAGAGGATCTCAGTATCGCTGACAATGAGGAACATGCAAGTCAGAACCACAAGTCGTTAGAATTCTCTGGGCACCATATTATGTATCCGTGAATAAGAACGGTTTGACTTCTTCCTCTCTAACTTGGGCACTTCTCATTTCTTTTTCTTGCCTGATTATTCTGGCGAGGCCTTCTGGTATGAGGTTAAATGACTTGGTGAGTGTGTGGGTGTGGACATAGATCAAGAGATATGCCTTCGGAAAATCTTTAACTTTCTCATTCTCTCTGGCACAGCAGGGATGGTTACTGGCAAGTCTCTTATCTGTGATGACAGCCCCCTCACTCCTAGGAATGTCCCACCAGAGACATGTCCTTGGAAAGATAAGAGAGTTTACCCCTACAGGTGTTTTTCCTGTAACCCCCGCTCTCCTGTCATAGGTCACATATCATGAGATCCTGGATTTTTTCCTTCCTCATGACCTCATTGTGATCATTCTTTGCTAAAAGAGGTCTCTTGTATGAAAGAGACTCCAACTCCTACTAAAGGCGGATTTGAACACGTTCCCAAACCCTGGATCTACAAGCTGGCCTCCAACATAGTTATCAACCTCTTTCTGCCTCGTTCTTCTTTCCCTGCACATGGCTTCTAACAAGTGTGAGCATCAAAATCAAAACAAAACCAAAACCCAGAAGACCATGAGTTAGCATCTTACACCTACCCATGGGGCTACTACCCAAAAGAGAAGTGGGGGTGAGGATGGAGAGAATGGGGCAGAGAGAGGACCTGTTGCACTGTGGGTGGGAATGTGACCCAGTGCAGCCACTAAGAAAAAAGTACGGAAGCTCCTCAAAAAATTGTACACAGAGCTACCCTACAATCTAGCAGTTCTACTTTGTATGTCTCAAAAGAAATGAAATCACCCCTGGTAACAACACTCACAGTAGCAGATAGGCAAACAATCTAAGTGTTTGTCAATGGATGACCACCAGCACAGTGGAATATTATACAGCCATGAAAAAGAATATCTGCTATTTGTATCAACACAGGTGGACCTTGAGGGACGGCACTAAATGAAATAACTGAAACAGAAGACAAATGCTGCATAATTCACTTAGATGTGAGAGCTAAAAAATCCAAACTCATAGAAGCAGACAGAGAGGTTACCAGTCACGGGAGGAAGAGGGAGTTCGGAGATATTGGTCAAAGCTACAACTTTCATTAGACTCATAAGATCTGAGGAGCTAATGAACCTAGTGGTGATTATGACTAATGACACCTGAAAGTTGCTGAGAACAGACCTTCAGTGTTCTCCCCACAGGAAATACTCCTGTATTTCCTGTGGCAATACTCCTTCTCTGACAAGATGGAGCTCTCAGGTAATGCTACTGTGGTTGCCATTGTGCAAAATATTGGTGCATCAAATAAACACATTGTTTACCTTAAACTTGCATGGTTGTCAATTATTTCTCGATCAAGGTGGATAAATAAAATGAAACACTAAGCAAAAGAGAAGTCTGGTAGAACTGATGTGGCTTGGCCAAAGGAAAGCAATGCTGAAGAGTGAGTAGGACTCAGCCCTGGCTGGCTCTGTGCACGTGCCCTCGACTTTCCGCAGCCTCTAACTCCCTTTCTTCAGACCATCCCTGCTCCATCTTCCCTCCACACAGGTGCACTTGACACCCCTCCTGACCTTCTCCAGCTTTCCCAGGAGGAACCCAGCCCTGAGGCCATGCAGTTGGCCTCAGGGACTCCCTCAGCACCCCCAATGGTGTTCTCATGGCCAAGCACAGAGAAGATCCCATGGTTGAAATGTGAGGATGAGAACATGGTGGAAGCTGACCTCGAAGCTGCATGTCTGGGATGAGCCCCAAATGCCCTACTGGAGTGATGTCCCCCACCCACATTGTTACTGTGCTAGTGATGGCTCCCCAACTTTGGGGCTTCCCAGATGGGTTGCAGAGCCCCAGCCTTGGAGGATGGGGCAAGCAGGGTACAGTGGCATTAGGCAGTGGTGGCAGCAGTGGGGTCACTGGGAGTTGAAGGAAGCGTGTGCTGGCTGTGAACCTCCAGATGTGGGACACCGATGCTCAGGCAGTGAGCTCCAGGAAAGAGCCACCACCCTGTTGTTCAAAGTAACGTGGCCATGACCTCAGGCCCGAGGCTGCTGTGCTGATGACCTGCAGGTCTTCCCAGGGCCAAGTCAGCCTTCAGGCTCCAGCTTTACCTTCAAAGCCCCAGACTGCCATGTCCCTACCCCGCTGCCCCTGGTGACCCACACTGGCCCCCCAGATCCCCACTCTGCCCAGCATCTCTGGCATAGCCCATCTTGCCAGTGGGCACTTACCTCACATCCGTTTCCCACACGGACATCCAGCCTCCCCAGGAAATACCTTCCAGCCCCTTCCTGCCTCTAGACACAGGGTCCACCCATGCGGACCTGGCCTTTGTCTTTTTTTTTATGACAATCTCTTGGCTTTCAAGCTGGCACTCTCCAGCCAGGTGATCTACACAGTCACTGTAAGATACATGAGTTTTCAGGGCTTTTGTGCTTCTGCCATTGGCTTCTGTGACCAGCACCTGTGACGCTGCACCCTCCCCAAGAGTGAAGAAGACACCTGGCCCAGTGCGCATGCGTGAGTGGGCTCCCTGGGCCTGGAGGCGAGGATAAAATGGTGGTGTCACCCCAGGGAGAGGGAGCGAGAGGAGAGAGAGCGCAGGAAAGGAGGGCATGCAAGAACACCAGAGATGGAGAGCATGAAAGAAAGAGTAAGAAGGCTCCTGAAGGACTGTGGGGTTTACCTACCTCCAGGCCCCCAACCCCAGGTCCGCCCAGCCCTGGCCCTGCCCTGCCTGGTGCATTGGCATGACTGCTAGAACCAATATTGAGCCTACCAAGAGCCAGCTGGTTGAGCTACGGTTGTCCACAAGGACGCATGAACCACAGTGTGCACATGGACATTGTCTTGCTGGGCAGCTTGTCCATGCTTCTAGCAATTGTGGCAAAGCTGGGAGCAGTTCAAAGGCCCCCCGAGCCCGCTTGCCACGCAGGCTGGAGGAAACCGCTGCTGCCTAATTCTGTCTGGGAATCCTAGCAACAAGCAGGACACACTTCATCTCGTTCTCCCACTCCAGTTTGGAAGAGATTTTCCTTGCAGGTCCTGTGACCCACTTCTCTCCGTTGCAAGAGATGGTGTGATTTGCAGCCGTGTGAGTAGCTGCAGGAGCTCGCCATCCCGATGACCCTCCCGGTTAGCACATCGGTGCTCAGAGGGCAGGAGGATCTGCCCTTGGCAGCCTCATGGAGGCACTTTTAGAAAACAGGAAGCATGTCTGTTCCCTCCAACACGTTCTCCCAGCTCCAGGATGGCGATCGGCACCCAGTGCAAACTCAGCAGCTATTAGATGTGCGGAAGGGTGAGCTGCTGAATTGCTGATGACATGCCTGGTCATCCAGCCTACACTGTGCCCTAAGCATCTGGCTCCTTCAAACACTGTGCGTGTGCTCAACGCAGCCACTGCTCCATGCCGGAACTCACTTCCAGGTCTTAAAACCACAGCTCTGTGTGCTGTGAGCATCCCCAGGAGCAGGACGAGGAGACGGAGATTCAACCAAGCCCAGCATTTTGCCTCCAGAAGACAGTCTGCCCTGGGCGCTGAGTCTTTTCTCTGCCAGGACCTGGGAGGGAAATGGGGTTTGGGGGGGGGTGGCTGCTAGGGGTAGCCCTGCGTTTTAGCCCTGTTCTGGCTCCCGCTTCTGGGCAGCATGGACTCTGGTACCCACCGTAGAGTCCATGCTAGTGTGGCCCTCACTGGCCCTCGGGGGGTGGAGGTGGCTTCTGTCCATGGGGGCACTGAGTTCTGGCATCAGCCACCACCCTAGGGCCTGAACGCCCTCTGGCCTGTCCCTGCCAGATAGCAGCAGGCCTGCAGTCAGCGTGATCCCAGGATACAGAGTTCAGGTGAGCTCTGGGGGCACAGGCGAATCCCCTTCCTTGAGCTGAGCCTCCCACCTGATGTGCTGCTGGGCCTCAGCTGTGCACCAGCTCCTGCTCCAAGGTCCTGGGGATCCACGGCGAGTCTGGATGCCAAGTGCTCACAGCCTGGTTGCATGAGAAATGCTGCCACCACCACCCACACGCTGCGCATGGGCTGGCCACCATAGTGAAAGTTCAGGTTCTCGTGTGAGTGGACTGCCAGCACTACCGGATGTCTGCAGGCTGATGGCCTGTGATCTGGCCTTTTGGGTGAGTGCTGATGGTCGTGATAAAGGGCAGTGACACGGTTGAAAATTGTGTTGGCGCCAAAATACCCTGGTGGGTGGGGTCTGAGAGAAAGACTTGCGAGAAGAAGTGAGATGTGCCAATAAAAGGAAGGAGCGGAGAAAGAAAGAAAAAAAAGGAAAGGAAGGAGATGAGAATGGCGGACTAAGAGTACAGGCCTACATGGCCTGGCCAGGGGAAGCCCCTGGAAGAGTGAGCTGGAGGTGACAGGGAGCTATGGTGATCAGTAGAAGAGTGGTGGGTGTGGAGAGTGTGGCACCGCAGCAAGGTGGCATCGTAAGCTGGTACCTGGAGATGGCCAGGGATGTGGAAAGCTGATTTGTGCATCAGCAATTGTGGAAGAAGTTTGAAGAGTCTTGGAGAAGTGGAGCAGCTCAGAACACTGGAGAAAAAAGTGAAGAGAAGACACTGGAGAAAAGACTGGACTTTGCAGAGTGCCTGGCTCAGGTTTGGAGGGGCAACGGGCACCATCTTGGATATGTGTCTTTGGGACCTTTGGGACTGAAGATGGTGACTGGGGTAAGATAACTGCCACTTGTGGCTTTGAGGACTTTTCATTTTCCCTGTTGAAGTTCCTTTTTAATAAAACCCTGTAGTTTAAACAGCATTTGAGTGGCAACTGTCACACATGTGGATGGACCTAGGGGAACGTGACTGGCAGAAGCCACATTTTAGACTTTTTTTTTTCCCCCTGTGTCTTGTTGGTTGGCAGCTTCTGCCCCTTGCAACCTGATTTCAGTCAGGACATTCTCACAACTCTCCCTGCACAGGGAGAGTCAGGGTGTGCATGCCCTTCCAGTTTACACACACCTCACCCCACATGTATACATGAGTGTGAGTGTGAGCACTGAGGAGATCTTAGGTGACACCACCGAGTCTCCATGCCCTTATTGCTCTGGGCTGGGCTCCGGCTCTGAGAAGTCTAAGAATGTGCAGCAGTAATCCCCGTCCCTGCATGTGGGGGAAACTGGACCCCAGATGTGCATAGGACACACACCGCTTCCAGGGCTCTGCTCCCTGTGGGCTTTGCTGTTCTTGTTTCCTCCTGGGACACAGAGCATTAACGTGTCTAAAGACGCCGTCGTACCGATGCGTCCATTCCAGGAACCCATGGCTCAGGGGGGACAGTAGGTGACTGCCAGGGCTGACTACTTGGAGACGTGTTGGTGGCAGGGGTGAGGGGAGGTGAGACCCTAGGGAGTTCTCCCCAGGGGCTGTGTTGATTTGTGTCAACTTGACGTAGCTCTGCGATAAGCATGAGGCTGTGGGCTCCTCTTCCTCAGCGCCAGGTAGACCTCTGCCCAGAACCCTACCCTGCCTGCCCTAGCCCTCCAGTCTGTGTGGGTCCCCACCCCAGCTTCTTCCAGAGAGCCCCGCCTTGCTGTCACTCCTGCCTGCCTGCTCCACTCCAGCCAACACCTGGTGGCCAGTTGTGCTTGACGTTTCCAGAAAGATCCCCCGACTCAGGGCTGAAATTTGACTTCAGTAAAAGCAGTGCAATGCTATTTACAACATCCAGGACATGGAGACCACCGAATCACCCCCAACAGACAAGTGGGTTAGAAAGTTATGGTGCAAATACACAACGGAATATTCATCAGCCATCACAAAAGACAAATGTGAGCCATTTGTGATGACATGGATGGACCTAGAAGGAATGGATGGACCTAGTAGTGGAAATAAGCCAGAAAGGAGAAAAGTACTGGATGATCCCACCTATGTGTGGGATAGGGGAAAATAAATAGACATAAGCACAGGTAAAACTTAAAACTGTCAGTAGAGCTAAGCTTAGAGTCAGGGAGGGGGAGGGGATGAAATCGGGGGAGGGATGGACACAAGAGATTAAGATGTTTCACAGCTAACAAGGTGGTGGGAGAACCTCAGGGTAGACCTGATGTGAAACACACACACACACACACACACACACACACACACATATATATATATGTGCAGCCAATTTATAAAAAATTAAAAATAAAAATTTTAATTAAAAAATGAAAAATAATAATGCTGCAAAGACACTTGGGAAGGAGCCTTGTATCGCTGGGGGATGTGGAGTTGGGCTGTGGCTCTGGGGTTATGGGAGACGGACGTCCTGAGACTCACTCTCATTGCCTGTGGGCAACTGCTACACCTCCCTCCCGCCTGCTCTCTGTCCTCCGGCTGCCACACCAGGAGGGGTGGCCCTGCTGTGTGGCCCAGCGGGCAGCTGAGGCATGAGGGCCAGTTCCCAGCTCAGCCTTCCCCCGCGTGTGCCAGAGAAGGACTTGCATCCAGCTCCCAGGCTGAGCCCTTGTTCCTTGCCCACTAAACCACACGTCTCTCTGCATTTGCCTGTCTGTGCCTTTGATTGGTTTGGGCTCTGTTCTCGAAAGTCTGGGCATAGCTAGAGGGAGGGTCTGGGGGTCAAGGACTGGCTCACCAGCCACAAGCATCAGCTTTCCCTGGGCAAGGGCTGGGATGTGTAAGCAAATACTCCAGTGAAAGAGAACACGCTGCTTGGAAAATGTTGGTAACTTGATGCATGTAAACAAAGTCTTTCCTAAGCTCCCTGTCATGCTGGGGACTGCGGGTAAGTTGCAAGCAAGGAGCCGTTTTAATGCAACAGGGCTGAGCCTGGGGCCTGGGGCAGGGAGAGGGCTCAGCCCCACTTACTGGCCACTCTGGGACCAGGCGTTGTGCCTGGAACTTCTCTCGCCTCATGCTCCCTTTCCTCCTGGGTGTGAGCATCTTCCCCATTGGGTAGATTGGGAAATGGAGGCAGTGGGCAGAGAACTCCAAACAGGACCTCAAAAGCAAACCATCTCGTGTCAGAAGTAGCGCGAACCACCAACTCTACTCTCCTCTGGGCCCTCGGAGGTGAAAGCTGGTGCCTTCTTCCCAGGTCATCTTGGGGTTTGCGGTGGAACAAGGCCTTTACAGATGAGGGCTGGCATTCAGTGACCACCTGGGCAGCAGGGTGTGTTGACTCCCCAGGTTGATTCAGCAAACACCACAAGTTGGGGTCTGAAATGAACTGTAAGGAGGACAGATGTTTGAAATCAAGATGCCAGAGGCCACGAGTCCTTGAAAGATGCGAGGGAAGGACCCTTGAGCCCCCAAACCTGGTGGCATTGCCCCAGTCTGGAGCCTCCAGTTGCCATCTCTCATGTTTCCACAGCATCTCCCTCTGTGCATCTGTCTCCGTGTCCTCCTATCCCAGTGTTTTTCAAAAAGCAGGTTGAATTTGGGTCCATCCTGAAGACCTCATTTTATCTTATGGCCTCTAAAAACCCCGCTTCTCAATAAGGCTATGTTCTGGGAGCTGGAGGGTTAGGATTCCAATGCTCTTCTGTGGGAAAATGTGATTTAAACCATGCGGCTCCCTGCTAGGTGGGAGACTGGCAGAGACCCTGCAGGCAGCCCGAATCCCAGGCCCTGCCTCTTGTTCCATGCATGACCCAAGCACATTGACTGTGATCTGTTCTTCTACAAATGTGGTGGCCTATCGGTCCCCTGGGGCTCTTTGCCCCCATGCCAGCACCCCGTGAAGGGAACACCCTTCTTCGCCTAACCTTTTGGCAAGTCTCTGTTCATCCTTGAAGGCCCAGGTCACTGTCACATCCTCTGGGAGTCTCTGCAGAGCCTGTTCTTCCACAGCTGCCTTCAGCGACCTTTCTTTTGCTGTGCTTCTTAAAGCAGCTGCTCCCAGCTTGCTGGAGCCCTTTCTCCAAATACTGAGTTCCCCAGACCAAGGTCCAGGTCTCAGACACATCTGAAACCCAGGCCATCTGTAGACTTTGTCGAGAGCGGCAATGCTCTCAGAGGTGTCTCTCTCATGAAAGGATACGATGGTCTCGCTTCTTTCAAAACTAACGCTAGCCAGTTTTCCTAAGTGTGAGAGTAAGGGGGCTGTAGTGGGAAGACTCTGAGCTCCTTCCTGTATTATTGTGTGATTTTATGTGATTTTCTTCCTGAAACTCTCAAAATATCTACTAGGTAAATAAATAATAGTCTCCCAACCTATAATATGTACTTAATATGGTTTTATCTACACAGCTTATCTTTTCGCAATTGTTTGTGCTTTTCCTAATAGTTTGAAAGCCTTCCCTAAGTCATAAAGAGAATCACCTTGTAATATTTCTAATATATTAGAAACCCTTCGAATATTTTAAAGCTTTTTTAACCTTTAGATCTTTGATTGATGACGGTTCATCTCACACATACGATGTGAGGTAGGGATCGAACCTTTCTTCCTTTATTGACAACTAATATTCTAACATGGTTTAGTAAAGAGTCATGGAGAAATGTATCTCTTTTCAGATGCAAGGCCATTTATTTTTCTTTGCTCACTTGTATCTCACATGCTTTTCCATCCTCTTCCAGACACACCATGAAGCTTAAAAATGTGGAGATCATTTCCCCCAGAATCATAACAGAGTCAGCAGACCTAATTAAGGATCCAAAGACCAAGAACTCTAAACCTTTATTTGATATGTTAACCATCGTTACATAAAGATCTGCTCCATCATGGCATGCTGGGCACTCTCTGTGCCTCTGGTGAGCTGCATTTAAAGTTTGACAGCATCAGAAAGCGATGACAGCTCATGTTAGAGCTGGATGACATACATGGAGAGCAGTTGGCCAGTTAGAGCCACAGTGGAAGGAAATATGCCGAGACCACCTCAGAGAAGGACTTGGGAGCCACACGCAAAGGCTCTGGCTGGAACACTTCTGCACTCTCTGTACCCTGGGATAATAGCTAGGAAGTCCTTGCTGTCCTGCTTGGAGTGAGACGCCAAGACCATGGGGTTTACCCCTGGGGAGTCGAGAGACACTGATGAAGGACTCCTCAGCTCTGTTCTATTTTTCAGAAACTCCCAAGAATATGGAAAGCCCAATGGATCTCAAGGAGCTTGGTGGGGAGAGAAGCAAGTGAGAGGTTCCTCAGGCTGACGGGGATATTGGAGGGGCCCGGAGGAAGGCAGCCTGGGGATCAATCCAGGTCAACCCTAGCACCCACAACAATCACGACTGGCATCGGTTGAGCTCCTCACTGAAGGTTTGGCCTTTACCTCGGATCTCCAGAGGATCCTAAGCACAGGGAGGGAAGCGAGGACTGAGGATGAGAAGTGACTTGCCAGCATCATCCCGTTGGGGGTGTAAACGCAGACCCGGGTTCTGGACAGGCAGACCGATAGCACTTGGCCACGCTCCTGGCACGTTTCAGGGTCTCAGAAAACACTTATGGGATCTTGCCGGGGAGGATGACTGTCACTGCTGGCAACATCGAGACCGTTCCCTAGGCCCTGGGAACAATCCCCTGGACCTGGTGGCCGCTTGTAGCTTAAACCCACCCTGGTGGCCTCCGCCCACTTCACCTGGATCAACCACACAGCCCCCAGGCCTCCATGGCGGTTACCTGGGCCAGGCCCCCAGCTCCCACGGCCCCTTCATATGGAGAACGTGGGCAGGTCTGTGTCCCTGCTGATCCTCATGCTTCATTGTGAAACCCGACCTTCGAGGCCACCTGGGGTTCTGCCGGTGAGGCCCCTGGGTGTCGGCTGTGTGAACCCTGGTGACACGTGGTGTGTGGACGCCTGTGGACAAGCAGGTCTTCCGGAACAGATGGCCGTTCTTCCTGCAGCCGGTGGCCTCGCCCCTCCGGGTGCCTGGAGCCGTGGGGAGAGACACTTTCCCACGTGGATCAAGTGACCGCTGGGTTGATTACAGGGTTTGCTGTCTGTGCTTTGAAGAGCCTCTCAACACTTGCCCTCCTGGCTGCTGCTGAGCTGAGTCAGAGCGCTGCACAGGGAAGGTGGGAAGAGCAGGGGGGCTGACACCCCAGGGAAAAGAGCCACCTGGCATGAGTCCCCACCCAGTTCCCAGGAGCAGTGGCCAGTCCAGCAGATGGCCGCCAGCCGGGGGCGTTCCTCACCCTGCATCCTGCATCTGGGAAGAGGTGGGAGCTGGCTCTAAGGGCGTTCTGGGGATGGGGAGGATGATGCTCTTTGGCGTGCTTTGTTGACACTTCAAAACCTGGGCCCTGGTGTTCTTCAGGCAAACAGGAAGTGTATTTGGCAGTGGTGGGTAGCAGAGTGGCTGGGTTCCCCTATGTGCCCTCTCTTTCCCTCCAGGTCACCTCACAAACTGTGCAACCCCTTTCCCCTGTGGGGAAGGAGACCCCATGGAGAATTGCTGGGTCCCCCTGTACCAGGAGGATCAAGACTACATATTCACTTCATCCCAGCATCCCTCGCAGCTCTTAGGTAACCATAGCAACCTGCATCTCTTGCGCTCCTACTACGCGCAGGCGCTGTGCTAGAGGGGATGTCTTCACCTTCCTTTTCATATTCACAGGCTTTCCAGTTCGAAGATGCCGTCCTCGTCTTCAGGGTGGGGAATTGAGACTTAGCTGAGATTTGCGGTGAGGAAGGAACAGAGGGGTCTCCGGACCCAGGCCTGCACGAGATGTTCAGCACTATGCTGGGGAGGTGGATGCTAGTCTCACCCTGAAGGGGAGGCAGTGGGGGCACAGGGATGTGCCAGGGTGTGGCAAGGGCAGACAAAGCAGCCAAGCTCTGACTTGGCAGAGATCTGGGCTCCAGGTCACAGAGACTCCAATAGCGGCCATGCCCATCCTCGCTCCCCAGAATGAGGTGAGAGGAGTGTGGCAGGTGAAGGTGCCATTGGCGGAGAGAGCCCGTGGGTCGGCGTGCAGCAGTGAGGTGTGGCAGAAGGTAGGGGTCACACTAATTCTGGGCAGGGGTAGTGGCAGGTGACACTCAGGCTGTGTGGATGCTGAGCCAGTACTGATGCGTCTGCATGCCCACACGCTCCACGGAAGCCCACCGGGAGAGCTGGGCCAGCTGTGCTGCCCATGGGACTGCAGCCCCCTTTCCCTGCCCTGTCTGCACATGCCACAGACAAGGGCGTCACAAGGTGGAGGCTGAGCTATGTCTGCCTCTTGGGACCCCCCAACGTGATGAAGGCAAGATTCCTCCTGGCTTTGGACCAGCCCAGCCTAGGCCCTGACCACCCCGCTGTGTAAGGGCAGAGGAAGCTGGACTTGGCCACGATGTGCCCCTGCCCTGTAGCCCTCGGGCACGTGAGACCCCGCAGCCTGGAGTCTCCCCAAGCCCAAATGCAAGAGTGGGAACTGAGCCCAAAGAGTCGCCTCATGGGCTCACCCGATGAGGAGCAGAGAGAAGAGGGCATGAGGAGCGCCCGACCTCTGTGCAAACCCCTGCCCTAGCCAGCAGGCATGGAAGACTGTGGGCCAGACCAGCATGGGTGTCCACAAATCGTCACCAGAGATGGTCCTCTTGTGAGCCAGACAGTTCTTAGCTTCCCCCAGACATGGAGGTTTCACAGCTGCCTCTATCCCCGGGGGCCTTCTACCGAGCCACCAAATGCTAAGTGTGCTGAGATGCATGCACGGAGGGGTGGAGGCCACCAGCCGATGCCCACACCGCTGCTGGCTCTCCTGCTCAGGACTGGGGGCCCTCTGCGGCCACCAATCCCATGTAGGACCAGGCAGGACTTACACCCAACACCAGTGCACGTGGGGTGCTTTTGCCAGGCTTAGCCATGTGCCGCTGTCCTTGGGGAGGCACACTCCGGTCCCTCTTCTTGCTTCCCCCTGGGCTTGTTAGGGCGCTGTCTCCACTTCCATAAATACCAAGCCCCATGCACACAGGTGTCAGCAGCAGTGAACCAGCACCCACATGCCCCACCCACATGCCCTTCCACGTCCCTGAGGGAGGTGCTCTGGGCGCGGAGCCTCATGAACTGGTCACATTTCCTGACATGACCCTAACTAAGCTGCTTGCCAGGAACTGCGCTGTCTTGTCTGGGCCAGCGGGACGTGCTGTGTTACAGGTGCCTCTGTCCTGGCGACGTCAAGCCCAGGCAGGGTGGGCACAGGGGCCTCTGGGAGAAGGGAGACCAGGTGCAGAGTCTGTTCTAATCCTCAGCATCTGTGAGCTGCTGTTCCGATTGCCTGCGAGGTGCTGGTCTGCATTTTCAGCTCTGGGCCTAGGGGGAGAGCAGTGCCTTCTCACTCGGACCTCATGGCTGCTGTGAGCTGGGTCAGGCTGGGTGCGGGCAGGGAGCTACTTTGCTCTCGCACATCATTTCCTTGCCTCTCTTCCCAGGCCCGTCTTTGAATAGTTACAATGTCCAGTCCATGGAAAGGCTTTTCCCAGTCCATAGAAAACTTTATTCTTTCCTGAGCTTGGGTCAGATGGGGACTCAAATACCAGCCGTAGGAGAGTATGCGTTTCTCTCTAGCTCCATCTCTTTCTGTCCTCCCTTCTCCGGGCCCTCCTCCCCCAGCTTATCCAGGGCTGGACACCTACTAAATGTGGACACAGAGAGGCCGTGTGTACCTGGCGCAGCGCGGTCAGTGTTGTGTTCAGAAGTGACTCTTCCTGAAACATTGTGCTGATTTCCAAGAGTCTCCCCACTGGAGATGTGTGTGGTTCCCTGGTGAGGGAAATCCCCTATGATGGAGTCAATAGGAATCCCCTTAGTTCATTGCATCTGAGAATCACTCCATGTTCTTCAAGCTGAGATCCTTTGGCCAGTTTAGAGAATGGCCTAAGATAGAATCTTTCTAGACTTGTGGCTGAAACCAAGAAGAAAAGTGCTCTTAGATGACCGCCACCCAGTTTTTCTGTGACCCCAGACTATGGACTTTTAGCCCAGCATGTGGACTTTTATAAGTAAGAGATGATGTTTCCCATGATCTACCTCCCAATTTAGAAGACACATATTTCTCCCCCCCCCCCCCCACACACACACTGAATTTTTCCTCTTGACAGTTTCTCCAGCTGCTCATGATGATGGGACAGCAGTGTGCTGATGACTCTTTGCAAAGACAATTTCAATCCAATCTGAGGAATTGTGGCCAGAGACAGCTGTTAATGGTCGACGAGGCTGTGGAAACCTTCTAGTGGGCAGGCATGTGTCATTGCTTTTCTGCATCTTGGAGCTTAGCTGAGAAACAGATCACAGGAGATGTTCCAGTGACTGTAATGGAGATTGAATGGGAGTAGGTTTTAAGTGTTTGGCAATGACTCACTTGGAGATGTCAGTTACATTTAGCTTTGGGTATTATCCATTGTCAAGTGCTGATGATGCTCATGGAGGCATCGCCCCTGTTGTAGGCAGCTCCTATTCTAAACGCTTGACGTGATCCAACAGCCTTGTGAGAAAGGCTCTATCATTATCCCCATGATACGCATGGAGACTCTGAAGTTTGCAAAGGCCCCTGGCTGGTAAGTAGGTCCAATGGAGTTGAGCTCTAGAAAATAGACTGTTAAGCACTTTCCTCTATGCCTCAAGATGCAACTGGAAGTGGGCTTTCCATCTTCGAACATGCTGTTTATGCAAGCAAACTCTTGTTGGAAACTCATCAGGACCCCATCTGAATCCAGCAACTTTCTTCCTGGCTTGCTCTTTGTTTCTATTGGTAGTAGGCTTCTGAGCCCTAAGAGTGCTGCACATTCTTACTTAAGCACCTGTTATAGTCAGTTCTTTATTCATGTAGCAGTGTGCTCCAAATCAGTCCCAGTCTACTTCTAGTCTTGAACTCCCACCACCTCAGCATCAATTCTTCATTGACTTTCAGACTTTCTTACCTGGGCGTTTGGCCATCTGGTTTTCCAGTTCATGGCACGGCTGAGTGGTTATTTCCTCTTGATTCTCTCCTTGGGTTTAACTGCAACCATCCCTACTCACAAATTTACACTGGGACCTCCATGCAGTGTTGTGTAGTATCATCTTTTGCCCAGGTGATGAGACTTAACTATTCCCTGTTGCCCACCTCCTCCCTGCCCCAGCCATATCTATATTGTCCGCCACATTCTACGCATGGGACACTGTCTTATGCAGTCACTATCAAATTGACCTTTCATTGTATTTGCAACCCTTTCTTTCCACTAGATCATCATGGACTCAACGTGCCTTGCTCCTCCCACCCCATACATAAATGTGTGTGAATGAAGCAAAGCAAGTCCAGAAAGACAGACCCCTACCTTCAGCTAACTTCCAGTCTAGCTGAGGAATGGGAAGGTCAAAAACTCCAAGTCTGCCTCTGCTCTCTGTGCCTTCTGTCCCAAGTCACAGCCCCTTTCCGAGCCTCATGCCTTCCACCTCTCCCATGAGAGGCTGGACCACATGATTAAAGGGGCTATTCCCGCTTTCAAGATCTATGACTCTGGAGTTGCGGCTTCCCTTAATGTTCCTGGAAGAGCAGACAAGTCCAATTTGAGATACTTGAATCTGATTAATGCGGGAACAGTTAACATGGGGATGAAGGCATACCCCGACCCCTTCTTCTTCTCTTTCCCCTCCAGGCAGCTTTTATGTTTCTGGGCTTTTATCCCATTATCCCAGCCTGACTTTATTAGTACCACCTGGAGAAGAGCCTGATCCCCACCAGACACTGGGGAAAATGCAAAGAGTCAGCATGCCACTTTTCGTTAGCCCTGCTCTGTTTACACACTTATAGCCTGTGCCTCTCCCCTGTTTATCCAAGAAGGATGTCTCTACCACCGGCCTGGTCTGAGGTTAGGGAGGTCTTGCTGGATTACATGGGAAATGCAATCCAGTTTCTGGGCTATTTGCCCCAGTTGAAAAAGAATGATGTTTTCAAAATGACTCTATGATTATATTCCGTTCAAAGAGGAAACACAAAGGAAACAAATAGGATTGAAATCGGGGTAGGTCTGGCTGACTTAGTCCAGGTGGCTCATCACAGCCTGCTGATACATCCTGAGAACTTCCCTGTACTTGACCCTGAAAGATAGGAATCTGGGTTCCTTCTAGTCCTTAAACATGAGGCCCCCTCTATCTCTCTTAAGAGTCTTTATCAAGATACTTTTAACATGGCAAATGTATAACTTTCCTCCCATGTACCAACTTCAACCTACTGTCAGAAGTCACATCCTGTAGCTACATCTCCTAAGCTCTCTAGCATTCAACTCTGTCTTCCTTCCACATCCCATAACCATGACAGATATAGACCCACAGTAATGAAAATCAGTTATGTGTCCCTCAAGCTTGTAGAAACTCCTACCATTGGGAGGAAAGTAAAGGTAGTAATACAACACTAGAGGAGACCTGGGGAATTATAGGTAGTCAGGATGAGGGTACCTGTCCAGGTATAGGGAGGGCAAAGAGAGAAAGAAGAGGCTTGCAGGATGAGTAGGAAGAAAATAGAATTGGAGAAAGTCTCCTAAGAAGAGAACAAATGTGAAAAGGTTTTAATGTGAAGGAAGTCTAGAATGGGATGGAGACATGAAAGATTATATCCACTATCCTTTGCAGAATAACAAAGCATGCAAGCACAATAACTTAAATCACAATTTATTGGGTTCAAAGTTGTTCACTACCATATTGTGAAAGGACTTAGAAAGTATATTAAGGTTTGTGTTTTCCTGCAGAGTAAGGAGAATGGTATTGCACATTTTAAAAAGGAACACCGACTGGTGCATAATTCATAGGCTGTTCCCTGCGTGGATTCTATTCAGAATCCATGAGGCTCAGCTGCAGATGTTCAGGGCTCCAACTTGCCTTGGTCTGGAAAATGTAGGTAAGCACAAATACCTGTGCAATAATGAAGAATCAAGAAACAAACTTAACTTACATTTGCGGTCCTTTGATTTTTCACTAAGGCACCAGTGGGGAAAGAATGAATAGTCTTTTCAACAGGTGGTGCGGGGATAATTGGAAATTCACATACATAAAGGGAAGAAGTTGGATGCCTGCCTCATGCCAAACACAAAAATTAGCCCAACTCCAATAATCCCAAATGTAAGAGCTAAAATGGTAAAAATCTTAGAAGAAAAAGAATGTCTAAATCCTCACTACCATTTATTGAACAAAATTTACTTAAACATGACACCAAAGACACAAATAGCCAAAAAAAAGATGAAGAACCCAAAATTCAAAATATCGTTCAGTGCTGCAAAGTGAAATTAAATGTAATGGAAAGATAACCTGAAGATAGGAGAGAACACTTGCAGATCAAGAAGAAATGAATTGATACCCACAACACAAATAATTATTAGCTTGATAATAAAAAGACAAATAGACAAATTTAAAAATAGCAGGAGATTTAGTAGACATTTATCCAAAGAAGATGAATAGATGCTCAATATTTCTCATCTTCAAGGAAGTGAAATAAAAAATACTTCGAATCTCATGAGGATACTTAAAATTCAAGACAGGCAGTCTTGAATTACCAAGTGTTGGCAAGAATGTGAAACCTTTGCTGGTGGGAAAGAAAAGTGGTACAACCACTTTGGGAAACTGTTGGGTAGGTCTCAAATAGCTAAACGTAGGGTTACCAGGATTCTGCAATCATACAAATCCAAGATATTTAAAGGAAATAGAGAACATACATTCACAAAAAATACTTGCAATATTCACAGCAGCACTATTCATTAAAATCAAAAAACGAGAAAGGCCTAAATAACTGCTTATGGATGCTTGAATAAGTAGACTGCCATACAGTCATGCAGTGGGATATTATTTGGTAATAAAATACTGATACATATTCCATCATGGATGCATTCTTGAAACATTATGTTAAGTTAAAGAATCTAATCATACATCTACAAAATGCTATGATGTAGAGTCCCACTGATATGAAATGTCCAGAATCAGCAAATGTATTGAGACAGAAATTAGATCAGTGTCTGCCTAGAGCTGAGGGTAAGAGTGAGGAAAGGGGAAAAATATGAGGCCATCGTTAATGAATATGGTAAGACTTATGTTAGTGGAGACAAAATGTTCAACACAATCGCAGAGATGGTGACAGGAGATTGTGAGTCCATACTAACAGACATAGATTGCATGGTTCAAGTTTCCACATAGGATGACATATACATCATATATATGATATATATATGATATATATGTCAATAAACTGATGTGTCGAAAGAAACTTACTAAGTTCCAACTTTAGACATAAGTGGAAAATAGAAATGGAAGCAGTGAAATTCAGTGCTTTATTCAATTGGGAGGGGCTGAGAAAAGGTGGACATAGTATTTGCTGAGATACCCAGATTTTAGGACACCTGAGTGGTGGTGCCATTTACTTAACCTAGAGTGACTAACAATTACTATTTGCCTGTCTGGATTTGGAGTGATTGACAGTCACCATAGACCCCACCCATGTAAGCCAGTGTCTTGAGCAACTTTTCATACTAATCTCACCAGAGAGAATAGGGAGATTCCATCATATCACCATGTGCCTGCAAGCAGGTTGTATACTGCACAACTCAATCTCACCGTAGGTGCATGGTGCACTGTCTGCCTGGCTGTGCTTGATCTTCCTTCCATCCATAGTCCATGCACTTTGCATGGATATACTTGATTCTGAGTCATTCATGATGGAGGGAATTCTCTCAGACTTCAAATCAGAAGCAAATAAGTGCCTTTCCTAAAAAACTGATGTGTACCTACACATAGGGACTATTTCATGGATTGTGTTTGCTTTGGCTCCTGGAGGAGTTTTAGTGAGCTTTGAAAATTTCATTATTTAATTTTCCAGGACATGGGGACAGTGGCTCTTAAATCTTAGTTCAAATGACCTTTGGAGATTGAAACAGGTAATACGGCTTTTGTGCTTGTCCTCATATGACCATTCAGCCAGCACTGGGACACTTATCTTGAGATACTGCATGATTCAGATGCAGGTGGTGAACAGGTCACATTTTGCAGTATTGCTTGATGATGTGTCTTTTATACTTTAATTTCCCTCCCAGTTTTTGTTGTGTTTCTCTGAAGGGAGCATATGCTTACTTATAATACTTATTAGAATCTATTTACATCTTAAATCAGCTGGTTTTAGTAAAGGGAGTTATACATGCATCAATTAATCAATGAGTAACTCAATGGATCTGCAAAGTGCTTTCACTTGGTGTTCTCATTTAACAGATAAAACTCATCCTCCCCAAAAGCCAAGAGTTGAGATTTAGAGAAATGACAGGATAAAAACTCTATTGACTTAAAAACAGTTACCACAGGATCACACACTTGGTATTTACAGTGTAGGTGTTGGGCTATGAACTGTAGAGATGGGGTGACGGGCATCTGCACAGATGAAGCAGGTTTCCATCTCAGAAGTGGGTGTGATCACCAGTCAGAATGGCCCACATCAAAAAACCCGGCAACAACAAGTGCTGGCGAAGGTGTAGAGGGAAAGGAACACTCTTACACTGCTGGTGGGAATGTAAACAGGTCCAGCCACTATGGAAAGTAGTGTGGAGGACCCTCAAACAAATGAACATGGAACTACCATATGACCCAGCAATTGCTTTTCTGGGAATCTACCCAAAGGAGACCTCAATACTCATACAAAGGGACACCTGTACTTGGATATTTATCGCAGCACTGTTTATAACTGCAAGGACATGGAAACAACCCAAATGTCCCAAGACAGATGAATGGATGAAAAAGATGTGGTCTATATGCACAATGGAATATTACTCATCAATTAAAAATGGCAAATTTGATTAATTTGAGATAACATGGATGGACCTAGAAGAAATCATATTAGCCCAAAAGAAGTCAAAAAGAAAAAGAACAGAAGCCAAATGGTGTCACTAATATATGGAACATATGAAAAACAAAGGGCCAGGAGGAAAAGTCAAAACAAGCTAACAACCAAACTGAAACACACAACTCAGAATGGAGGGGGGAGGGTGGTAACAGCCAGGAAGGAGAGGAGTTGGGTGAACCCTGGGGATTACAAAGATGTAATATATATATGTATATATGCTATATACATGCACTTTCTTTTCGTGACTTTTTTTTAAATCATATTTTTCTCAGGCAGGGGGCTTCTTGCGATAAGGTCAGGCTTGTGGCTATCACACCTACTGGTCAGCGTAAGAGCTTGTCCAGCAATGTGTGCAGCCTGCCCGGGGCATAGACCTCAGACTCAGGTCCAGATACTCGTCTCCTTTCTCCTCCCTCTTTGCTCTGAAGGCCTGAGGTGAGGGGGTGAGCTCCCTGCTGCTGGAGCAAGTCACGCCCTAGTGCCTTAAAGCAACACACCTTTCTACTCTTGCAGTTTACAACACACACCTTTGTGCGCCTACAGTGACCACACACGCTTTGAGGGGCCTGTGCTTTACAACACTCGCTTTTGCCATCTTCCCATGTCGTGGTTTGTCTAGACTGTTCCACTTCCTGTGAGGCCGCCTGCACCCCTTGGCAGTCGGCCCATCCTCCACCCTCAACACATCGGCCTCGACCTGGCCCTGTGTCTTGACTCTGTTGCTGACCTCTCATCTCTCTCTTGGCAGGTCTCTGTGCTGAGCAGCTGGCCAGCCTGGAACATGCAGGAGACTCGCTCTACCTCAAGGTCCTTCATTTACTGACACCCGCAGTGTCCTTTGTCATCAAAGGCTATGCACTCACAGGTGCCAGGGACATAGATGTGGACATGGTAGGGGCATTAGCCAATGAGACTGAGGAAAGAAGGTCAAGAAGCATTCACTCTTGACACATCCTAAAGCCTCGACTGACCCAGAGAGCCATAGCTGGGGTGATGCGTAGAGTCGTTGGGTGCCTTAACAGCCTCCTGGGTCTCTGGAGCTTCCATGGGCTTCATCATCTTGCCCCCAGAGCCACAGAACATGAAGACCAACTCTGTCTGCCTTTCGAGCTCCTTTGCTCTTCCAGACAGTGAGGAGGTGTGAGCTCCTCTCTCCCACTCACTCCTACAGCTCCAGCACAAATGTTCTGGTTTTATTAGCTATTAGTCATATAAAGTCATTTCGAGTTACCTTTTTATCTCAGTTATTCTTCTCTGTATTTTTCCTCAGACTTCTTTAGATAAAAGCAAACAGTCTGATGGTGGAAATAATCCACATTCATCCTTGACATGCAGGAAAACAGAAGCATGTGTGCCATGCCCGGAAGCCCGAAATGGGCAGACCTCCCAGTCTCTGTGTGGAGTTGGGCAATCTTTGCCTTCTAGCCTCGCATCCTCACGATACTCACCCTGCTTTGAGGTCAAGGTCACCCGCACTCCTCTCCCCTTATCAATCTGTGATGTCACTTGTTACAAACACTCCTCAAAGACTCTGACTGGAGAAGTCTTGCTTCTCATGGCCCAACTTCAACGCAATTTATAATTCATCTGTGGGCACGTCAGCCTGACTCCCGCTGGTTCAGTTCTAATGACAGTTACACTCCTGGGTGTCAGGGTCACCCCATTTGGTAGGTCTGGGCACCAGCCCTGAGCACTGGTGTCCCCAGGGTTATTTCATGCCCATGTCCATGGCGACATGATTCCACTTCCCCAAAGCAGGGGGAAGTCCAGGGATGAGACGGGAGGAACTGCAACCTGATGGCCATTTTTTTTTATCAGTAACACATGACCTACTTTTGAGATGTCAGGTGTGGAACATCTGTTTGTGTGGTGTGTGTGTGTGTGGCATGTGGTGGTATACGTGTATGGATGACATATATGTGTGGCGTGTATATGACATATGTGATACACATACATGTGGTACATGTGGTGTGATCATACATGTATGTGTGTGGTATATGGCAGTATATGTGTGTGCATGGTATATGTGTACAGTGTGTATATGGTGTGTATGTGCTACATGCTGTACATGCATGTGATATGCATATGTGCAGTATATGCATGTGTAGTTGTAGTATGCATTGATATGCATGCATATGAGTGTGTGTATATGTGGTATGCATGTAGCATGCATGCATATGAGTGTGTATATGTGGTATGCATGTAGCCTATGTGAGTGTGATGAGTATGTGGGGGTGATGCGTGCATGGGTGTACATATGTGTAATATGTTACTGTGATGTATATATATATCTTCATGCTTGTATGGTGTGTGATGCAGGTGGTGTGTGTATCTGTGTTTGACAGTGTGTATGTGTGTAGTGAGCATGTGTGGTGTGCATGTGGTATTTGTGGTGTGAATGCATGTATGTGTGCGCTGAATGGTGTGTGGGGGTGCGTGTGTGCTGGGGAAAGGTGCATGCAGACAGCCACCTGGACAGACAACTTCGTAGGAACAGAAGGGGCAGCGCCCGAGGGGACCGAGGAGCCCAAGCTGGAAGGCCTGAGCAGGGAGGCCCGGCTCCTGGCTGCAGGCGGCACGAGGTTCAGGTCTCCCGTGGATGCAGGGGACATCATTGGGGATGGAGGACCGCGGAAGCCCGGCTCCCTCATGAGCCCAGCACCAGGGATCCTCTCCGGCACCACCTCCTCCCTGGTGACCGCCGTAACCGCTGCATTGGGGCCTGGCTTGTCCCATGCTTCCTCCCCACGCAGCTCTGTGGGCTCGTTACAAATAGCCCCGGCTGGAAAACACAGACACGCCTTCAAGCACTAACCTCTTCCTCCTTGTGCTTGATGGAGCGCCGAGGCCCCCGCTGAGAGGGCAGGGCGACCCGGCCAGACGATTAATGGGAGGCCGGGGCCTCCTTCATCATCCCTCTCCGACCCCACAGCCCAGCAGCTGAACCCAGACCGAGGGCGAGAACCTGCTGGACGACCTTCCACACCCCGAAGGCAAGGTCAAACGCTGTGGCACGAGGGCCGGCGGCGGCTGCTCTTCATGAAAGCAAATACCATTTAACATGAGCTCCAGATAACGGAGCGCTCTGACCCTGCCGAGCCTCTGGACCACAGTGGAAATTCATTTTCCCTCCTTGAGGCTGGAGGAGGCGGCGGCTGTCTTCCTGGCAGAAGCCACTATTTTTTACGAGCATGTGTTCCTCGAAAGCAAACCTGCGTGCCCTGAACATAGCGATACATAAGGAACGCATATCATCACTGAGTCAACACATATTTTGGCAGACCTGCTTGTTTGGCGAGTGTGTGTGTGTGTGTGTGTGTGTGTGCGTCCACGCAGACACAGGACACCTGTGTGACTGTGTCCTCCTCCCTTTGTTCTAGCAGCTGCACCTTGAGTTTCTCGAATCTTTATTGTCAGGTAGGACCCACTAGAGGAATAGGTTGTGACGGGTCTCCTGGCATCGGCCCTCTGACCCAAAGTAGGCGGTCCCAGTCTTCTCAACTTAGTCTGGGGAGAAGATCTAAGAAGCAGGGTGCAGCCGTGCTGAGGCTGCCTGGATGGGAGTGTGACTATGCGGCTATACGGAGATTTGGGCGAAGGTGGAGGTGGCTCTGCATTCTCTTCAAGCGGATGTGGAAGATCGATAGGAGAGGTGGGGAAGGCGAAGGAGAAGGACCCAGGAGGACAAGGAAGAAAGTAGGAGAAGAAGAAGAAGGGAGAAAAGGAGGGGGAGGAGAGGGGGAGAACAAAAAGCAACAAGAATTGAGCAGAGGAAGGACACTCTTCCATGAGTGTCCCTGCTCTAGACAGTCCCACAGTCTGCTCCTATCTCCCTCTTTCATTGGGTGATGCCCCCCACCCCCACTGTCTTGATCATCAGCTCCCCATTTACATCCATGTGGCTTCACGGGATCTGACCGCTGCAAACAGGACCCACCGACCACCTTGCTCTTCAGTGGGCCCCACAGCTGGCGCTGGTGCACAGAGCGTCTGAGCTCTGGATTTGCTCTGGAAGCTTCTGGCTTCTGTGGAGGGGAAGTGACGCTCCGCAGGCAGCTTCAGTTCAGGGTTGGGACGAGGGCAGGCTGACAAGGAACACTTCCGGGGTTCTTTCCAGAGACCCAGGCTCCTGCTGTGTCATAAGCGACGGGCACCCTGGTCCCTGCAGCATCTGTGCCTAAGTAGGGGATGTAAACAGTGAGCCTAATCAGCATGTCTGAGTCTATGAAGGGAGCTGGACTGACAGCCAAATGGTTGGGAGGAAGCCTGCAAGGGATGGTGGGGACAGGGAAGGGGAGGTGTCCAGTCTAACTGGCAGACTCTGGGGTTCACGCCATGGGGAACGTTAAATGACCCTATGACAACAGCGTGTCCTCTGGACCCCACCTGGACACCCTGTTCAAAAGGCAAACTCACATGCAGGAGAACGGGCTAAATAGGACCTTTCGTTCTCCAAGCTGCAAACATTTTGTGATTTGTAGATATATTGGAAGATTCTTCCTAAGGTAACAAATACAAGTATATTCATCCTACGCTTCCATTTGAATATATTTTGGTTAACTCTGAATTTTCAAATGGAATGTTCTCTCTGCTTTTCCAAATTGTCTCCAGAAGCAACATAACTGGGCATGCACATTCCCAGAAGCACTGTGATGATAGCCTGGTCATGCATGATGCTATTAGCAGCAACAAACAAAGGCTGGTGGCGTTGAGGGCCCTCCTTGTGCCAGGCAGGAAGCCACACGTCAGCCTTTAGAGACAGACATTGCAAGAAGCAGCTGCATGGGGTGGTGGCAGGGGGCAGGGCTGCCTTGGAAACCCTGGTGTGGCTCTCTAACCTGGCAAGGTGGAGAAGGAAGGGCTAGTTCTTTGAAATTAAGAAGGGTGGCTGGATGCATGGATGGATGGATGCATGAATGGAAGATGGATGAATGAATGATAGATAGTGGATGGATGGAGGATGGATAGATTGATAGATGCATGGATGGATGAATGGATGGATGGATGGATGGATGGATGAATGGATAGATGGATGATAGGGTGGGTGAGTAGGTGAGTGGGTGGATGAATGAATAGATGGACAGATAGTAGAGATTGATGATAGGGAGGACAAATAGAGGGATAATGCTGTTATATTTAAAAACATATCTCTTATTTCAGGGCAAACCTGTTCTATTTTACTGCCAAGTTGGATTCGTTTATATAACATAATGTATCAGCCAACCTAAGGTTGGGGGGTGCAAGAAGAGGGAAAGTTGATAATGATGCTTTCTAACAGGTTTTGAGTCTTAAATTGCTGCAAATTATTGATTATACTAAGTGGCTATAGACAATTTTGATAAATGATTTGCATTTCAATTAATAAAGGCTATATCATGGAACATTTGGGAAAACAAAATGAATCTGAAAATCCTATGTCCCGATTCATACTTTCACTCTTCTCTGCCTCACTTTTCATTCATGTGGCATCAATTCACAAAGTACTGTGAGTTCCCTCCCCCCACCTTCTTATCGACATCTTTGTTCCATCTTCACCATTTGATAGCTATCATACATTTGTTTGACTCTCTGTAGATATTTTAATTATCCACATATTCTTCCTTCAAATGAATGATCAATCAATTGCTTAGTTAATCCTCTGCATTGGGTATTTCTGTTGCTTCCTAATAAGAATGAGTCCAAACAGACACGTGTTGTGACATTGGCCCTAAGGGGACTCGTGGTGATGCTGACCCATGACATCAGCTGACACATGGACAAGCCCAGCCCTGGGGTTTCCCATGTGCTGACTTGTGTGTGAAGACAATCTGAACAACAGCAAGCCTCAGGGTAATCTTTGGCCCTCTCCTCCTCAAAGAGAAGGAACCCAGCCTGCAGTCAGCTACAGAGAGCTCCAGAACCCACTGTTTTCTGTCTGGGAGGTCCAGACAGCTGCTGGAACTGCTTCCCAGCGCTTATTTTCTCACCTTCCAACACTAAATGTAGGAGGGGGCAGCCTCTCGAGTTGACTTCCAAGCTGTGAGCACATTGTGTCTCGGACGGGAAACCCGCTGTCCCTGCCGTGTGATCATAGACGGACCCAATTTCTCCTGTAACAGACAACTCAGAGTCCCCTTGTCTAGGTGATGTCACCTAACCGGGTAGAAAGTTCCCGACAAATCGCATGCAATTTGCTCCGTAGGAAAACTTGGCAGGATCCAGGCATCCGGGAAGCATGTCCACCCTTCCTCTGTCCCCAAGTCTACAGTCCTGCCACAGCCCACCTGGTGGCAGAGCGTGTTCCACGAGGCCATCGTGTCTATGGCCATGATCATGTAGTGCCCCAACAACCAACCTTGACACCCTTGTCCTATGTGGGAAAACTCTGTAGAATCACTGCCTTCTTCGTGCCTTCCTCTCCCCCCGTGGCCACCAACTCTCAAAGGGGAGAAAAAAGGAGAAAGTCATTTTCCCCACAAAGCGGCTGTCCGTGTGGGTGGTCAATGATGTTTACCTAAAGCTGGATTTGTGGCCTCGGAGAAAATTTTTACTTCCCGAAAGGTGAATCGCGCTGGTGCTGATTACAGGAATAAGCTGCACCGCTGGGTGGAGGGGGGGGGAGGAGAGACAGCCACTTTCTAATTTGTCCCTGCCCCGTACAAACAAGGGACACGTTTCCCGGGGCCGTTGGCTCCGCGGAGGCAGCGCCGTATGGCTATGGAGACGCAGTCGGCTGCTTGTGTGTTCTCTGTGCTGGCCACATGTATCAGCAGGACTCACGATGACCCAGAGTCTTTGGGGATGTTGAGGCCCCCCTCACCCCTCTTCCCTGGTGGGGGATCTTGCCAGCAAGCTGAGGGTCTGAAAGGTGGCCAGCTTCTCGCTGGGTCACACAAGGCCACACAAGTTCACACAAGGCCACGGATAGCTGCCAGCCACAAAGTTCTCAACTTTGGGGAAAATCAACATAATCATTTTGTTCCACCTTAAAGGGGGGGGTGGGTTCCAAGCTGCATGCCAGTGGAAGCCCTCACATAAGGAGCAGCAGCTGCTGTTTTATCTTGTTCCTGAGTGGCTGTGGCATGGGCACTGGGGGTCACCATCCCGGGTCTACTGCCTCCTGCAGCAGAGGTGGCATCAGGGCTCGGGAGTAGGCTGTGCAGAGGGCAGAGTCGGGGGGCTAGAGGGTTAGAAGGGGAGAGCAGAGAGAGCTTGGTCCCTTCTGCCTGAGTGTCCTGAGCTTTCCCCCCTCCCCCTGAGAGCCCCAGCTCCCATCGGCCATCTCTAGCCCCAGAGCCTGGCCCCTGGGAGAACTTAGCATGATTGACTGTTCACGGCCTTTCCATGGCAGCCTCTGAATTGACGGTTTGCAGCCAAGGAATTGGCAGATATTACTGGGCTGGCGGAGATCACAGAGGGCTCTCTTGAAGTGCAAGTTCACCTGCTCATTAGGAATTGATTTAGTGATTCACAAAGGACGAAGGGAAAGTCTCTTTTACACGGAAAATCAGCTGCCAGCCTGTTTGTGAACACGACTCTCCAAGCAGCGGCCTAGGGGTCACGTTCTAGACCCCTGCGTATTGAAGCTCCATCAGCTCTGATATCTTTCTCCAGCTGTCAAGAGAGCTATGGTGAGTGCAGCCACTGACATGATAGACTGCACCTGAAATCGCCCAGGATAGCGATGCGGGCAGAGGGGACGCTTCAGAAATAGTGGGGGTGGTTAACCTGGAGCCCGGTCAACCTTGTCTTCCTATATTGCCCTGAGTTCTGCAGGGAAGACATTCTGGGTGGGGCTAGAGAGGAGGGTGGGAGATGGGGGTTTGCTAAGACAGAGCCTTGGATGAGGTTCTCGGCCACCCAGCGAAGGGAACTTTCCTCCTTCCCCGATGAGGGCCCAGAATCAAAGATGTTAAGACTTGGCTTCCCACTGAGGTGCAGGGAGCCTGGAACACCAGTTTCAGCTTTGAGTTCAAAGCCTTGCGTCTCATGCCTGAGGAGGCGAGAGAGTAAGCAGAAGATGGGGGCGTTTCCGCACATTTCCTGCATGTTTTCCCCACATTATCTGAGCGTCAGATTCCGCTTGGTGTGAACTGCGCATGCGTTTGAGTTGGCACCGACCAACAAAATGGCAGAAATCCGCCATGTTGTTTCCCTGCCTGTGAAGTGTCCCAGGGAAGCATCACAGGAGCTCTGGGGTTCAGGCCTCTTATCATCGCCATGGTATGGAGAAGGAAACTGAGTCACTGGGAGGCTCAGGGTTAAAGTCTAGAGACACACACTGGTGGGAGCAGAGCTGGGCAAACACCCAGGCAGTAGGTGCTAGTGGGGATGCCCAGGTATTAGCTAGTCCCCAGTTGCCCTCGGGCTATAATGATGGGATGCCAGTGCTTGGTCACAGAGTTGGGCAAGCCTGGTGAGCAGTTACTCGCTATGGTCACGTGGTCTGTGCCAGGGACTTGTACTGTGGTTATGAAATCGGGTCGAAAATGGCAGAAGCCTCTAACAGGCCACAGGAAAATCTTTTCAAAATGCGGCTTTTGCCTCTCAGGTTCCCTCACCCTCGTGTAGCAGTTGCCATTGCAACAACAGGGTTTTATTTGCAAAGAAATTAACCAGGAAAACGAAAATTCCTCACAGCCACAAGTGGCAGTTATCTGACCCCAGTCACCATTTTCGGTTTTAGAAGTCTCAAAGACACATGTCCAAGATGGTGCCCTTTGCCCCTCCACACCTGAGGCAGGCACTCTGCAAAGTCCAGTCTTTCTCGGGCATCTTGGCTTCTTCTCCAGTGATTTGCGCTGCTTCGCTTCTCCAAGGTGCTTCAAACTTCTTCCACAATTGTTGATGCACACATCAGTTTTCCACATATCCAACCAACTCCAGGTACCAGCTCATTATGCCACCTTGCTGTGGTGCCACAGTCTCCACACCAGCCACTCTTCTGTCGGCCACCATGCCTCTTTTCCACCTCCAGCTCACTCTTCAGGGGGCTTCCTCTGACAGGCCACGTGGGTCTATTCTCTCAGTATGCCATTCTCCTCTCCTTCCTTTCTTTATCTTTCTTCTCTCCTTGTTCTTCCTTTTTATGTGCCCTTTCGTGCTTCTTGCTCCCTATGTTCTCTCAAACTCTGCCCACCAGGGCATTTTGGCACCTATTCAGTTTTCCACTGCATCATTACCCTCTATCCGTTAATCCCTTTGATACTCAGAGCAGCTCAACAAAAGCAAGTTCAGAGAAGATGTCCTCTCCATTGCTGTATTTTGAGAAAGAATGAAAGGTCATGATCTGTAGGGAGAGTGCAGGATGTGACCAGAGATGAGGGTGAGATGTCTGTCCACATTGTTCATTCCACCATCTCCAGTAGATCTGGAAGAAGATGTGTGTCCTCCCTTCACAGTCCTTCAGAAGGAAGTGAAAAAGACAGATATGTCTCTGAAAAGCCAGAAATCGGATTACTTAATCACAGATTATCCTAACAAAAAATAAGTGAATCTCTGCTTAAAGAAAGCTACCAAGATTGCCACTCAAAGGCCTGGGTAGTTATACAGCTTCTCCCATTAAAATATTTTAAGTCAAATTATTATTTGCTTTTTTTTTAAGAGACCAGGTCTCATCTGTGGCCCAGGGTTGTCTCGAACCCACAGACACAAGTGGTCCCCAGTCTCAGCCTCCCAGGTAACTGGAATTACAGGTGCATGCCACTACACCCAGCTAAATTATTATTTAGTTCTGCTTAAAAAAGTAAGAAAGATTTGCTGGGACCCCTTGACCAGATCAATGCCTCCACTTTCCCCCAAGAAAACCACTATCACCTTTTAAAATTAAATCTGTCATATAATAGGGTCTTACACTCCTTTTCCTCATTTCTCCAGCATCAGAATTTTAGGGCTGACTTCCTGCTCTGCTAAAACATAATTTTTTCACCTCTATTACTTCTATCAGCTTTTTGTATGAATTAAGTTAATTTCATGGCTAATTTTAGAGTTTAGCTCATTGCTTCCTTACCTGTGCAGTTTTGAATCTTTATCAATCCTCTGTCTCCTAGCCCATAAATCTGGTGGTATACTGAGGTTTTCTCTCCTTTCCCAACAAGTCTACCTTCACTCTTCACTACTTAACTTCTTCAGGTCTTCTTTTTGTCATTTCACCTGTTTCCCCAACATTCTCCCTGACTGGAATTTCAAATGAAATGTCCTATAACTGCTCCTTCGTTACTATGGAGCATCTTTCTCAGATGCTGCCAGAGACCCCCTGAGTGCATTGTTCTGCCCCTAGTCAGCTGCACTACAGAAAGCACACACCCTGCTCTCCTCCCATTTTGTCACCCTTGTCATGGGTCATATTCTCTCCCCCACATCATGCTCTTGTTTACCTCCCACTTGTTTACCTCCAGGTGTCTTTAAGAAACTTTCTCAGGTGAAGAATCCGGGGAAATTTTTGAGTTTTTGAAGGTAGAAAGAAATAAAATAAAACCAAAACATTTTGTTATAACTTCACATTTGTCTGATAGTTTGAGTTTAACATTGTGGGTGGAAAATCACTTCCCACAAAAAATCTTGGAAGACTTATTCCATTGTCCTTATTTGTGGCTGTTTAAGATAGATGTGATTGAAATCTTTTTTTTTTATTTATCATTAGTTTAGGTGTGTTATCATCCCCTTTGCACTGACTTAGATCTTCCTTTCATCATTGGCATTGTGGAGCCTACCAACGCAGGTAGGTGGACTTCGGGCTGATTGAATTTCTTTTTCTTTTTCTTTTTTTATTAATTAAATGTTTCCTTCCATCCTTGTCGTCCTCATAGTTCTCCTGCTTCCATATCACCCTTGAACTGTCACCATATTCCCTTGTGTTCCTCCCTTGCCTGTTTTGCCCCCTCCCGTCTCTATCCTTGAGGAACAATGATGAAAAGAGCAACATCTGGTGAGGACAAAGCCACCTACCCGTACCATCTTCCATCATCCCCTGTATTGGGAGACTTGACTAGAGACAATAAGATATAAGGACAAGTGTGAGCACAAAAGAAACCTCTTCCTGTCAGCAGAAAAACTCAAAGCCTAGTAAATCTGAACATGCTGAGTCACCTTGGGCCATACAGAGAAGACAGCTCTTCTGTTCAGATTCAGAGCAACTGCATACATGCCTCAAGATTCCATACCCATTATAACATCCCCCTTCCTCTTCTACTTCTGACTTGCCTGGAGAAAGCTAAGAATGGGGAGTGCCCTCTCCGCTGTGGAACCCTGAAAATCTTCTCTCTTCTTATGGCTGTGTTTTCCTCTTCTTGATAATTGATAGATTGTGTTTCATGGGGCTTACTTGGCAGTCATTGATTTTCTCTGCCCCTTTCTTCCAACAAGACACTTGCACCTATACACTTCGGATGCAGTGGGAGCACAGGCCATGTCTTCCCAGTGGACAGAGTTTAGTAGGGAATATAAGCATGACAAACATAATGCTGCTGAGGAATACCTCATGCTGTGGGGCCTGTAACAAGGGCTTCAATATGCGGTGAATTCAAATGGAGACAGAGCAGCCAACTGGGTCTCCTTGATGTCCCAGATGCTCCCCTGTAACATTCTTCCCTGCTTAGTCTTGGAAGTTCCAAGCAAGCATTTCATGACAAATCTCAGCTTTATCTTATTAGTGTCAGAACACTCAATCATGAACTTAGGGGCCATCATATATACTAGTTGCTCAGGAAATTGTGGTTCATTCTTAAATAAAGATCCATCAAGGAACTAACATGTATCACTGGGAAACCACCTAGTCCAACATCTCCCTAACTGGAGCCCACCTCCCAGGAGAGATCACAGAGGTCTAGAAATAGAGCCAGTTATACATGATCAGGTAACACAGTTTGCCTGTTGGTTCCCTTTTCACCACTATTTCATTTATGTCTTGACAAGCATTTAACATGATCCATTATGTGCTAGTTACAAGTCCAAGGGTTAGTGACCTAACAGTTAAACTGATGCAGTACCTGATATCCCAAATCCATTGGTGATTTTGTAGCTAAAACAGGGCAAAACATCACAAATGTTATTATTCATAAGAATGCTGCTTTTTAGGAGCAAATAATGATTACATGAGCATAGGTTTGACATGTGGTGAGCTTCCCAATAATGCTAGCTAATTAGTAGTTGCAGTGATAGTAATTTTGGTCTTTTTCTCAGCTAAGAGAGGTTCCCATTAACAATGGGAATCGTGAAAGAGAGAAATGACATTAAACTCAAAAGATCAACTATGTTGTGAAGAACATAAACAAATCTTTTCTCTGCACAGTGAAGACTGATTGTGTTAATGTGAGATCCAAAGAGAACTAACCCCATAAAAGCATCTAACTTAAAATTTGCCACTGTGATGTTTATAAACATAAAAAGCTGGAAGAACCCCCATGTTGCGATAAGAATAGGGTCATGTCCATTGGGTTAGCCCATTCACACAGTGCGATCCAGCTTCAGAAGACTGTGGGAGAGGTTGAACAATGACCCATACTATCACATAGAAACAATAGGGTGCGGATAATGGGTGCTGTATCCCATGTGACATTATTTAATGCCACGTGTTAAATAATTGCAAAGACATAAAGGAAGTAACACCTTGAAAAGTCAGAACCCAGATAAAGACAAATCTGGAAATAGGTATCCTAAAATCAAGTCTCCTATGAAAGATGATCACAGAAGATAGTTTTTATCATTTTTCTCTATGAAAATATTTCTAATTTTATGGAGTAAACATGTATATGTTCTATAACAGGAAAAAAATAAGTCATTATTCTAAATTGCCTTGAAAAGTTGGAGCCTCATTTATCTAAACAGATCACTCCAGAAGCCATGCTCTGAGTGGGGAAAGACACCTGCTTTACATTGGCAGGTGATGGGAGGGGTTTGCTCAAGTGACTGTTCTGAGGGTTCACGGAGACTGTGGTGCTGGGACAACCACAGGGACAGCACCTTCAGGGAGACAACTGATGTAAGAAAATAAATTAAAAAATTAAAAAAGCAAATTCTAGCCAGGTGTGGTGGCTTGCACCTGTTGTCCAAGCACTGGGAGGCAAGAGGCTTGGGATCGCTTGAGTTCTCGGGTTCAAGACTACCCTGGGCAACATAGTGAGACCTGGTTCTCAAAAAAGCAGTTGGGTATTATAGTGGGCACCTGTAATCCCAGCTACCTGGGAGGTTGAGATTGGGGATCGCTTGAGTCCGTGGTACGCCAGGCAACATAGCAAGACCAATCTCAAAAAGAAAAAAAAAAGCAAGTTATCTTCAATGCCCCTAAAAACAAAAGTTATAAATTGGCATGTGATGTCCTATACAAATCAGCTTGCAACCCCCACCAGCCTACCTGGTTCCCTTGTGCTCCAAGGTACAGGCAGAGCATCTGATGTGTGAAGCACCTGAACGAGGACAGCAGACAGGTCTGACTGTGGACACATTACCCTCCGACCTCCAAGCACCAGGAGCAGGATGCCTGACTGCACCATCGTTGCAGGTTGAGAAGAGATAGAACGTTTGCATTGTGTTACACAAAACCCTGCAAAGGGAGTCCCTGAAGACCCCTTCACCACTCAGCGTGCAAGGTGAGCATCTACTGTGGCTCTTTGAGCATCTACTAAGCTCTGACCTAGAGCTGATCTTGTGTAGGAAGGTGCAGGATAATTAAGCACACCCAGACCTGGCTCCATCCTTCTGTGAAGTTCAGGAATGTGGAGAGTATTGCATTTTCATCAATAATTCTACAGTGTTGTTGAAGAAATGTGCATGAAGTCATCCAGAATTCATTCAGCGATAATCTCCTGTGAGGTACCAGCTCAGCCAGGTGAATCTGGGGATCCAGCCTTGAGAGTGAGGCCACAATCATCTGCATCAGCCTTGACTGGGAAGAAGGCAGACAGGACCGTGGGGAAATAGGGTTCGGGCCAAGCCTGAAGAATTTCTAGAAATCAAGGTGGAGCACAGAAGAGGAAACAAGAGAAGCATCCAATCTGCTCTATCACTTTGTGACAAGGAGACGGGAGTCAGGGAAGCTGCTGTCATCTTTGTCTATTTGCCTGATAATAAAATCTGTGTAAATGTTTAACCCAAGCAGAAGATGCCATTCACATCCACATGGTCTACATGCTCACAATACCATACAGCCTACACAACACCATCTTCCATGTACATCCACATAGTCTACAAACTCAAGTCCATCTTCCATTCACATCCACACAACCTACACACTCAAAACCATCCTCTGCTCACATTCACATGTTCTACATGCTCAACACCATCTTCCATTCACATCTACATGGTCTATACACCCACACCATCTTCCATTCACATCTACATGTTCTACACACTCACAGCACCATCTTCCATTCACATCCACATGATCTATACACTCAACACCCTCTTCCATTCACATGCACATGGTCTACACACTCAACACCACCTTCCGTTCATATCCACACAGTCTACACGCTCACAACACCATCTTCCTTTTTTGTGGGAGGGATTAATTTGTTTTTCTGATTCTATTTTCCAGCTTAGCTGTACCTAGTTAGTGGATTTAAAACTGCATCTCATTCTTCTTGGAAGCAGAGTGGGAAGAAAAACTCATCACGGGAATAAATAAGCTTGACAAAACGAGCAGGTTGTCACTATGGAGGGGACACGGAAGGCGGCAGCTGCAAAGTCACCATGATGTGTCCTGAATTAGAAGCCTGCAGGGAGAAGGATGCTGTGGGGACAAGAAGCCTGTGGGAGCGGTGGAGGCTGCAGGGGGAGGGAGAATGCAGGAGGAAGGAGGCTGCAGGGAGAAGGAAGTTATAGGGAGAAGGAGGCTGCAGGGAGGAGGCTGCAGGGGGAGGAAGGTGCGGGGAGGAGGTTGCAAGAGGGATGGAGGCTGCCAGAGAGATGGAGGCTGGGGGAGGAAGGAGGCTGCAGGAGAGAGGGGGACGGCAAGATGTCACTGCTCAGAGGATTTGTCACAGCAAATCCTCTGCCTATCTTGAGTGGATGAGGATCAGTCCAAGTGCAGGTGTTGTGAGCTTGGGGTGTGAGGCGAAGCCCTCATGCGAGGGCCAAAGGGACAGCTGGACAGAAGAGGAGCTGCCCAGCATGGAGGGCCAGAGAGCTCCTGGTCTAGGGGGCGGAGTGTGAGCCCTACTGCCCATTCCTGGGTGCCCTGGGCCTGCAGGGGTTTCCCCACACAAAAGGCCGGGCGTGCTTGTTCATTCACAAGGGACTTGAGCCTGGAGGGCCTGCTTAGGCTTCCGGTATGGCTTTGGAGGGAGAGAGGCTGATCAAAACCGCGGTGGAGCTTGGGGGTTTGTCAGCGTTCAGAGAGGAACTGAGGCCTGACACTGGGGCGAACAGGCTTGGGAAGGGGGCCCCAGGGGACACAGGGTGATCCTGAGGCCCAGAGGCTGAGTGGGGTCAGGGATTCTGTACCTCTGCAGTGCCTGCTCCCAGCTGAGGCTCCGGCGTCAGGGTGTGGGCCCGACACGGGGCCCCCAGACAGCCTTAAGAGCTGCAGATCTTTCCAGAACATTGGGAGGCTGCCTTGCCCCCTCTCTCCCAGGACCCCTCACACACACTGTCTGAACCGCAGCGGTCAGTCTGGCCGCAGCGGTCAGTCTGGCCGCATCAGGTCAGACCCGCACAGAGGGTCCCTGGACATAGCTGTGGTGAGCGGCTTGTGGGGCTGGGGCGGTGGGGGCAGGGCTGCCGGGGAGGAGGGAGCTTGCTTCTAATCAGCGTGTGACTCTACCCCACATGGTCCCCCCCTCCCTCCTGTCATTGTTCCGGGTCCAGTGCTCGCTTCGCCTCGCGCCCCTCCCCCACCCCCCAGACTGCTCGAATGAAAATTTGGTCCAGTTTCTGTGTTTTTTTTTTTTTTTTTTTTTTTTTTTTTTTTTTTTTTTTTTTTTTTTTTTTTTTTTTTAATATAGATACATTAAAAAACAGACACGGAGCTTCAAAGAAGCCTGCAATTTCGCTGGCGACGGAATGTTTATAGCCGCGATTTGTTTGGTCCTGATAGAACACACATGCTCGGCCCCGTGCCCCCAGCCGCCACGTCCCGCTCGCCACCCCCCACCCAGGGGAGCATGGGGCTGGGGCCGGGGACTGGGTGGCAGTGAGGCTCGGGGTGAGGGCCCTCCCAGGTTCTGGGTGCAAAGTCCCCTGGTGGGTTGGACGCAGATACAGCTAAAGGGCCCCGATCCTAGGGCCCCTTCCGTCCTGAAGAGGAGTCCAGCTTCCAGGCACGGTCACTCCTACGGCGTGAGGTCCTGGGTCTCCCTAGGGCGGGGGGTGGACCAGCAGCGCCCAAAGGCCAGGAAGGTGGGACTTGAATGTCAGCTTAGTCGCTGCAGCCATCAGACTGGCTTTGCTCCATCTATCAGCTGGGGGCACCTCAGTTGGACCCCTGGAGGGAGAGTGAGCTGGGCGCGGGGTGCTGGGAAGAGGGGCGTGTTCATGGGTGCAGAACCTGGAAGGATAATCCCGGCAGAAGGGCAGAGGGCACCTGGCCCAGGGGGCAGACGGTGACTCGGGTGACAGATAAATATAGGTGTGGGGACAAAGGGCCAGCCCCGGGGCTGGCAGAGGAGCTGAGGGCACAGCTGTGGTGTGTGCCTTCCACAAGTGGTGGGTGAGGCCTGGGTGCCCACATGGGGACCTCCCTGTTGCCTTCGCTGCTTCCTGGGAAGTTGGCCATTAGCAAGGCAGGTCTCTGTAGGGGGTGGGGGAGGGGCAGACATCAGAAAGGGCCAGAGGCAGACAGGCTCCGGACTGACCAGCGCTGTGCTGCTCCAGGGCGCCCCAGCTGGGGAACAGGCTGGCCCGGGCCAGCTCTGCCTACGGGTGCCTGTGGCCAGACCTGGAACGCCAACGCTTGGACAGCCACCGTCAGCCGTGGCTGGTGACCATGCCTGATGGAGATGGCGAGGCCGGGACAGGTTTAAATACACAAAACACCAAAGGACCCTTAACAGCTCTGCATGCAGCATATGGAGGCTAAATACTGTCATGGAGGAGGTCTCCCAGGTTTCCTGCTCTAACGTAGCCGTTTGATGGTCACAATTCCTTTTAGTCTTCACATCTATCCTGCAAGACAGTGCACACACACACACTGATGGAGAGGGGTGACTGAGCGGGGAGGGAGGGTTTCAAAAGGCATCGAAGTCAGTGCCCCTCCCCACTGGCTGCTTCTAGACCCTCTATATGCCAAGACTGAAGACCCGGTGACCCCATCCACCCCCATCCCCCTCTGCAGAGGGGCTGGTCAAGAGCATGAACTTGGGTACAAGTTGACCTTGACCTTGACCTCCCCTCCCATCTCCTTCCCTAGAGGGGTTGATCAAGAGCACGAGCTTGGCTGCAGTCCTGGGTCCTCATCAAGCTCTTCCAAGTGACAGCTGGTCATGGCGCCATCACTTGGTCTCCCTGCGTTTTCCCTTTTTGCTGTGTTTGTCACGCTGGTTCCCATCACCGGCTGTTCCAGGTATGCAGGCGTCTGTATTCCAGCACCCCCCACACCTAGCTTGTGTCCATCGCCTCTTCTTTTATTCTCCACCAGCCCTTTCCTTACGTAACGGGGAGGGGACATGAGCAAGCAAAGTAGCCGTTGTCTTGCAGGATAGATGTGAAGACTAAAAGGAATCGTGGCCATCAAATGGCTATGTTAGAGCAGGAAACCCGGGAGGCCTCCTCCATGACAGTATTTAGCCTCCATATGCTGCACGCAGAGCTGTTAAGGGTCCTTTGGTGTTTTGTGTATTTAAACCCGTCTCGGCCTTGCCATCTCCATCAGGAAGCCGCATGGTCACCAGCCACGGCTGACGGTGGCTGTCCAAGCATCGGCGTTCCAGGTGGACAGCGCTGGTCAGTCCGGAGCCTGTCTGCCTTTGGCCTTTTCTGATGTCTGCCCCTCCCCCACCCCCTACAGAGACCTGCCTTGCTAATGGCCAACTTCCCAGGAAGCGATGGCAACAGGGGGGTCCCCATGCGGGTGTGAGAGTGCGTGTGCTTGAGTGAATATGCATGAGTGAGTGTAAGTTGAGTGTGAGTGTGTGTGTGTGTGTGTGTGTGTATGTGTGTTGGGGAGGGAGATCATGGACTGATGCTTGCCAGAACTCACATTCCCTGTGATCCTGAGGATTATTAAGCAGTTTTGGTTGGGGTCCACTCCATTGACCAAAGAGCAGATTTCTCCGTCTCTGCTCTTGCCGAAGATCTTCCTCGCCGCTTCCTCTCTTCGTCTCGTCTCTGTTTGCTGAGAGTTTAAGTCTGATCAGATGAGCGCTGTTTAAAACTGGGCGGACTATAGTTCAGTGTGTGTGCTGCTCTCTGAAAAGTAAGTTTGGGATTGTAATTTCCAGTCTCTCTATGAGACGCTGGCACCAATTTTCCACGTGTGATGAGAGAGGGCAGTGAAGCAGCAGGGTCCTGAGCTGGGAATGACCCCAGCCCCACCACACACAGCCCCCCACTTCGCCATGTTACCTGGCTTTCATGGATTACGTCTGAGATTGAGAGCTCTCGATCTCAGGGGTGTTTCCTCACAGCTTCTGGGGCACTCCAGCTCCTGGGAGGCTGTCACGGTAACTGAGATGTCATCTCCAGCCCCCCACTTTTTCCAAAGTGCCCCACAAGGTGCTTCTAAGAGTAGTGCCTGGACTCCGCAGACATGACTTTACGTTCCTCTCCAGCCTTCTCTCCCTGGGCTTGATGCTCTCAGTCTGTTTGGTCAATCCCATTAGAGCATGATTTTCATATCTTCTTGGGGAGATGCTTTGAGCCTGAGCCTGGATTCGAGGGGGGGGGAGTCTGCCGTGGGATCACAGGCGGCTTTTGCCCCAGGTGTGGTTGCTGATGCTCGGCCGGGAGCATGTCAGGAGGAAGCTGTGTGGGAGAGGGCATCGCGGTGACTCAGGTTCCCTTACTGGGAGCCCTTCACTGGCCCAGAAGGAAGATTCCAGTCCTCCTGTCTGCGGGAGCTTCTGAGACCCCAGTTTCTGGTGGGGAGCTGGGAAACTGGGTATGGCGGAGATGTGTCTCCTGGGTTCCTTTGTGCAGAGGACAGAGGGTCCTCACAGAAGATGTCCTTTCTGCAGGTTGAACTCTTTTCATCTCCCCCATTGTTTGTGCACGCGCACACACACACACACACACACACACACACACACGCACATGTACATATATTTTACATCATTGCATACCCCGAACTTCTCCCACCACCGTGTCACCCAAGAAGAGTCATTCTGATCTCCTGTACTCATCTCTCCTCTGGTTCCCCCTCCCCCACCCTTGCTGTGCACTTTAATTCTGTTGTCACTTTGCTAGTTTCAGCTCTTTCCCGCTTTGTTAGTTTTTCCTTAACCCCACGTAGGAGCGAGGCACCTCCAGTCTTTCTCTTTCTCTCTGGCTTATTTCTTCCAGCGGATTCCTCTTGCTCCAGCCTCGCTGCTGCCAACACCATCACCTATTCCTACACCACAGAACTGTCTTCCAGGACAAGCTCCAGGAGCACAGAACAGGGAGGGAAGCAGACACAGCCGGGATGATGGCAAACTGAAAAGCTTCTGTGCAGCAAGAGATAGAAACCAAAACAAAGAGACGCCTGAGTGAGTGGGGGAAATGTGTGCGCTCCATTCAGCTGAGCTCCATTCAGCTGAGTGGCGTCTCACACGACTCAGCGAAAGAAAGAACTCACACGACTCAGCGAAAGCGACAACAAAGGTGCTGGCTCTGTCCAGGGGCTTGGGCCTAGTAGAAGTGCAAGGGTCCCCGGACACAGATGCTGAGAAGCAGCCAGAAAGTGCTGCAGCCGACTGGATGCAGGGAGGGGAGCTGAGCGCACAGGGAGCCTTGGTCTCTGCTGGGGTCCGGCTGGGGGCGGCCCTCTGCTGGGATTCAGGGAGATTCAGGCCCCCAGTGGTTGACTGAGAACTTGGAAAAAGAAGCAGGCAGTTGCAGGTCAAGGGTTGGGGGGAGGTTGCCATTCCTTGCCAGGGAACACAGAGCCAGCAGAGGAGCAGGAAGGCGGGTCATACTCTCCATCATCCCTCCACTCACGGAGCCTCAGACCCCCCAAGATGCCTCCAAGGAGCTGGTGAAGCCTGGCAGTACTGACCCCACCCTGCCCCTCAGCAGCTTGGAGGCACCTGGTGGCAGCCAAGTGGGACAGAGCCACTTGCTCACTGCCCAGGAAGTTGGAGGGGCTGGTAGCCCGGGCACCTTTGCCACAGGGGTTTCCATACCTGTTCTCAAGGGGGGCATAGATGCCACCCCCGGGACTATGCAGAGGCCACTGAGGATGGGCGGGGAAAGGCACACAGCATTGCCCATCAGGACGCGAGCAGAGCACACCTGCCTGCCCCTCCCGTCTCTCCTTTGGAGGTGACGCCTCTCGCTCCTGCACAGTGCCTGGCCGCGGGCCTGTGTCACTAGCCCCCTGCTTGAGAAGAGCACCCTGCAAAGACATGTGAAAGTTGGGTTCCTTGGTGGTGATGATGAACCGTTGGCTTCTTCGTTCCAGAGATTTCAAATGTGGCTGTGGATGTGTTTGGGGGTAGGAGGGAGTGGACAGGATTTTTTTTTTTAATTTTATTGATTGCACATCTCTCTCTCTCTCTCTCTCTATATATATATATATACACACACGTATCTATATCTGTATCTCTCTCTCTCTATACACACACACACACACATACATGTATCTATATCTGTATCTGTATCTATCTATATATATTACATCATGGTCAGCACTGAGGTTCTCCCATCACCTTATCACTCAGAAACCATCTCAACTTCCTCCGCCCTCCTCCTTCTCTTGCTCTGTGCTTCACTTCTACTGACCGTTTTAATTTTTTCTTGTTCATTTGTTTGTTTGTTTGCCCCATATCCCCCATATAAGTGAAACCATCCCGTATTTCTTTTTCTTTCTGACTTATTTCCGCTAATATGACTCTTTTTAGCGCCATTTATGTTGCTGATTATAACATCAGTTTGTCTTCTTTGATTGATAAGTAATATTCCATTGTGTACACAGACCATAGCTTTCTGGCCCTTTTGTCTGTTTTGGGGTTTGGGCTGTCTCCATATTCTGGTGATTGTAAATAGCGCTGCAATCAACATCCGGGTACAGGTATCTTTTTGGATTAGAGTTTTTGTGTCCTTTGGGTAGATTCCCAAAAGTGGAATTGCTGGATTGAACGTGGCTGGACCAGTTTGCATTCCGAACAGCAGTGTAAGAGTGCTCCTTTCTCTCCACACCCATGCCAACCCTTGTTGCCCGTTTTTGTTTTTGTTTTTTATGGGCCATTCTTCCTGATGTACGGCGGTACCTCAGTGTGGTTTTGATTGCATTGCCATGCTTATTGGTGATGTTGACCACTTTTTCATACGCCATTGGGCAGTGGCATTTTTTCACCATTGTAGAATCAATTGCTATTTGCCAACGGGGAGATTTCACATGGAGAGAGGCTGCCAGCTGGGCCTGTAAGTCCGGAGGCCTGAAGTTTGGGCCCATGGCCTCTGCCCGCTGGCCTGGCTGAAGCCGTGGTCCATCTTCTGTGGCCTCCATGCTGGGGACTCACTGCTGGAGGTTCTGGAGTTTACATGTCTGAGATCCAGGGTCAGGTCCCTGGGCTGCAGGGACCTCTGCTCCAGACCTCTCTGCCAGCGTCTGGGGTGCTGGTGATCTGTGGCCACCCTGGCTACAGAAATGTACCTGATCACCACCATCATCTCCACAGACACACCTGCATGTCTCTGTTCAAGCTTCCATGTCGTAAGAACAATGGTCACCCAGGATTGGGGACACCCCCATGTCCCACCCCCGACCTCATCTTTACTGATTGCATCTGCGATGACCTTTTCCAAATAAGGGCTCCTTTGAGACCCTGGGGTCTGGATTCCTACAGGAAATCCAAGACATCACAGACCCCCAGCCGGGATCACAGTATCCCTCCTGGGGCCCTGGCTCCTCGCACCCCTCTGGGGAGCCCTCTGAGAAGCACCCTGGCCCATCACATGGCGGCAGGTGGCTGCATTTGTGTCTGAGACCATATTTCCATCCCTGAGGATCAAGCACCTCAGTCTAAAGTGGGGGGCAGTGGCGGTCCCCAGGAAGAGGGCTTCTGGGTGGCATAGCCACTGGTGGATACAAGGTGGCCTTCCTGTCTCTAGTCCGTCTCTCTAGCACTGCCATTGAAGCATTGGGCTTCAGAGGCTGGTGGAGTCAGGAAGGCAAGGTGGGTTGTTGGGCTGGTGGAGGGCAGATGATGACCAGGGGTGTGACTGGTGGTGCTTGGGGTGATGGACATGGAGAAGTGTCCGGGAGGCGGTGGAAAGGTGGGAGTGACGTACTCACATCTGCCCCCAACCAGTTGAATCAGAACCTCTTAGCTCAGTGAGGACCACGTCGGGGTGGGGTTCCGTGTGGAAATCCACGTCCATCTGTAATGTCGTCCCCATGGAAGCTGGGACCTGGCAGCACCGTGGGCACACAGGGGGGAGATTTGGAGGGAAAACAGTTTCTCAGGGTTTTATTTTAAATGAAAAACGTTCCTTTGTGTGTTCCTCTTAGGAACAGCGAGGGCAGGTTTTCTTTTCCCTTCCAAAATGCCAGTGGAATTCTATTTTGATAATTTTCCCAATGTGTCAGCTGCCAACAGCACTTTAAATAATAAGAATTAGATCCCTCCTAAATAAGGCGGTAATTCCATTAAAAAGCGCTGGAGGCCACACAGCTAGGGGTCTGCGGAACTGAACCACAGGCTTGCTGCAAGGTTGACGAGATTCTGAAAACCCGAACACAAATTTACCTGCTTCTCTGGGCTCCTTCGCACACCCCGGTCCTAATGAGGAATGCGTGTGCGGCTCTGGGGAGATGGCCTAAGATGTGCAGATGATTCTCATTTGCAAATCAGCAAATGTCGAGGGCTCGGCCACCATCGAGAGGCCAGGAACACAGCCGAGGCCTTGAAAGGAGGATACCCACGTCTCGGGGTTATTGGAGGGCTGTGGAAATAGCCACACCTTTGCATTCATGAATGGTTTGACTTTGCAGAGCTGAAGCATTGAAGATCAGAGGAGGGAATCGGCCAGATAATAATTATCTGTGATGGGTCATTGTGTCCCAGGCACGTAGTTCATTCTTCAGCTAGTCTGAGGTCACAACTTCATGACACAGTTGCATTCTCCTGGACCAGGGCTAAAAGGTGGCACCCCTCGAGAAGGACATGGGTGAGGAGAGTTGGAGAGAGGAGACAAGAGGAGGGCAAGAGTAGCTTTTTGTGTGACTCTGGGCTCAGTCATTTGGGTTCAGGGTCATGCATCCCCAGGATGCAGTGTCTCCTGAGCTTCGGGGATCTCAGCATCCAACGCACCCGACCTCCTAACCAGGGTGTTGATCTTGGAAGGACATGAAGAAGGTTCTAGAAGCCCAGCTTAGAGGAGAGAGGTCTTCAAGTTTTGTTTGCAGGCTTGAGAGGTCAAGCCCCAAGCCAGGGCCTCTGGAGCTGTGGGAGTGTTGGTCAGGCCTTCAGTGGCTGTTGCTCTTCCCAGGGCTATTTGCCTGACATTCTTGCCATCTCAGTGCATCTTGGTGGCTCAGGAGAGCATCTTTTGCTGTCCTCATGGGCTGGATTTCCAGGCCTGTTACTGCTGTGGGCTGCAGGTCTAGAGCTAGAAGATGCCACTTGAGACAGATTCTTCTTTGATTGGAAGGCTGGTTCCAGTGTGGGGTAGTAAGATGCCATCTCAGATCAAGCTCCTTTTGCTTTATAGACTGGACTGTAGCTGGGGTAAGAGCCCTGGCCCCCTCATGTACTCAGTGACTCTTGACTGTCTCTCTTTGTTTGTAAATACAACATGTTATTGTTGTTTCGAACTGTCTTGCAATTGTGCGCATGGGTGGAAGGACACAGAGAGAGCCCGAGTTAGCTTTCAGTCTCTCTTCCTGCTTCATTTGGGTCCATGTCTGCGCCCATTTTCAGTTGTCAAGCCAGCCAGCAGCAAACACCCATGGCAGACCAGCTCAAGTGTCTCCACTTGGTGGCCTTAAAGCACAAAGCAGATGCACAACGTCTGGCAAAAATTGATTTGGGAATAAACAAAACAAAACAAAAAAAAATAGTCATGGGTTTGGAATGGGCATGTTCTGGTGAGCCCGGGATTGGCAAATTAATGTTTATATTGCTGAGGATTGTATGGACAATACAGCGGGAACCCATGTACATTTTGGATTTGTTTATGGAAATTGGGTATGTTGGTGTGCACGCTGTTTGGTAGAAAGGAAAATAGAAAGCCACAGAAACAGGTATAAAAACTTAAAAGAGCAGAGTTAGGAACCTTTCACAAACCAGATTTGGAAAGTTTGGAAATTCAGGAAAAATTGCTGTCTGCATTGTAAAGTGTTGCTACACGGAGTTGTGACAAAGAGACTTGTCCAGTGTCACCAAAGATATGGTGAGAAAAACTGAAAGTGGGGCATGTTACCACAGACTGATGAAAGCACAGCTGGGAAGGGGCACCAGCAAAGAGAAATTGCCTGAATGATTCACTCCTGGAAAGCAAGTGAGGAAAGATGCACCAGGGTGGAGTCTGGCAGGAGCGCATAAAAGCTGCAAAAATGCAGTGCGGAGGGACACCTTCATAGGCTTCAACAGCTGACGCTTGGCAGCCAGGAAGGTTGGTACCCTGGGACTTGGCCATCTTGGGGAAGAAATTATGAGATGCACAAGCTTCGGCCTTTGGTTTGAAAATTGGAGTCTGGACCTCTGAACAAGAGAGGACATCTTACTGGAAAACTTGGAATCTGTGTGTTTTCCGGAGAAGGAGGAGCTGAAATGGCTGGAAACTATACTGTGTGTGAAATGTCTGCTTCTGGTTTGGAGTGGTAAGAAGATTCTGTGTTGGAAGTCTTTTAGGATGTAGAAACTGGACAGTAACTGGGGTGAGATAACTGGACACTCGTGGCCTCAGTGACTCTTGCTAGTGACAATCTCTCCATGTTTGTAAATCTTGTCCTTTTACCTAAAATCTAGTTTGTCCTGCAATTGTGCATGCTGGTGGGAGAACCCAGAGAGAACTGGCTTAAATATAGGCTTCTCTCCCTGTTTAGGTTAGTCTTTGCATCTGGTTTCAGTATCATCGCTAACTTTGTCATTGTTGCTGTCAATATCATCTACTTCAGATTTGAGGAAACTGAGGCACAAAATATCTCTCTCTTTCCATCCAGCATCTCTCCATGCACACATGCATCTATCCATCATCCATACATCCACCCACCTGTCTATGAAAGTATGCCCATGTCCTCCCAATTCCCTTTCAGTAGAGCTCTGAATACCTTGGTATTTGGGTATATTGTCATGCTCTATAAACATGTGTAGAGTAAATGGCCAGGCTTTTTCCTCCATTAAACGTTTTACCCAGCACCTGTAGTATTGTGTCTGCCCCATGACTAGACATGCCTAGCGCAGTGGGTGTGTGCATGTGTGAGTGGGCTGGAAAGAAAGGATAAAAGGGAAGCTTCACCCCAGGGTAAGAGATCACAAGAAGGAGAGTATGGGAGAGAGAGAAGTGAGCATAATAAACAGAACGTGAGGAAAATGCCAGAGAGAGGAAGAGGTCAGAGAAAGTGTAAGTGTAAAGATTCCTCCTGTGCTGACTGGGGGGGGGGGGGGGAACACGGACTCCTCCTGGCTCCCTGCCTCCCTGCTCCCCCAGCCCTGGCTCAGGCCCTGTCCTGGCTTATGTGCGTAACTGCTAGAACCAATAAAGAATCTACCCCAATTCGCCCACACTACAATTGGCATCACAAACAAGCTGTTTGAACAACAGCTTGTTACTCTCTTACCTCTTTCCACTACGCTACTAATTTTAAAAAATCAAGTGCATGAGAAAAACAAGGAATCGAATCCAAGTTACCTGAGGAAGGATAAATGAAAGAAAACTTTGTGCTACTGTTATGGAAAACTCATGGGCAATTTTCTGTGACACATCTATAAATAATTTACTTAGAAATAAGTCAAACGAATTTGTCTACAGAAGATATTATAATAAAATAGTTTTACCCAATACCCCAAATTCAACAATGTGAACATTTTTGCTACTTTATCACTTTGACTTAAAGGAAAATTGACTCCTCTGGAGAGAATCAGATCTGCCTTAGACCTTTCTGACCTGGATTGTTTTCCTGCCTTTCCAGAAGAGAATAAGACTATAAAATTGGTCTGTGTTCACTTCACTCATATTTTATAGTTTTGTTTCCTCAATGATTTCTCTGAAAAAATCAATTAGTATCTGACATGCTAATTTTAAGTTTCCTAAAAATTTTACAGACACAAAATACACCAAACATACAATATAATAAATATTTACATGATATAGGTTTTACATATGATTATTCCATTTTATCAGGTATTTTTTCTTGAAAAAAAAAAATAAAGACTTGGTGAATGGATTGTCTCCCACCCGCACAGCACATACAGTTCTATTCCCCACTGCTCCACACAAACTCTTCCCTGAGAAAATCTTTTCTGGAACTATATTCTTTTCCATGTCTTCTGCTTTCAGTATATCAAGTAGCCCTAAACTACACAGATTGCTATGCTGTGTGTTAAAGTTATATGCCTGTCTTCATCTCTAGCACCATCTCTACTATTATTATTACAATAGATTTTTTAGAATTGTTCATGTTTTCACATGATGCTACATTAATCTTAATTGCAATGTAACAAAGCATTTATTGTGCTTTTGTTAGCGATCACATAACATCATTTTCTTGTTTTTTTCAATTACCATTAGTATAATAATTACCATCCTTATATGTCTCCCTGGGCATTTCCGTCAGTATTTATTTGGGGTATAAATGCCATTAGATGGAAGGTTTGTCCGTTATTATGCAGCCGGTATCACTGGATCTTCCCAGATAGTCCTCAGCAGTTGGTGGTGACCACAAGTCCCAACACCAGTCTAGGAGAGATCTCTGCTTTTGGATCCTCATCAGTATGTAGTCCTTTTTAGATTGCTGAGTCTTAATATTGTAAAAGGACAATACATAGTTTTAATGTCACTTGCTATCATTTACAGATTTCTGATTACTAGTGAGTGGGAATAACTTTGTTTACTAGCCACCCAGGTTTCTTCAATGAATTATCTTTTAAATTCATTATAGAATTTCCACTGTTATTTTTTGAATCTTAGTCATTTATTTATTACTTTTAAATTTATTTAAAAATCTTTCCTTACATTGTTGTAGTCTCCATAGCTCTTCCACCACCATGTCATCTGTGAACCATCACCATATTCCCTTGTTAGAATGAAATATAGTCTTAAAGTTATATATAACTATATATATATGTGGATATGATATATATAACATATATATCATATATATATATTCGAGTATATGCTTTGCAAATACTTTTCCTCAATCTTTGATTCATATTAACTTTTCTTAAAGTAACTCTCAAATCACACAAGTCTTTATTTTCAGTATAATTACATTTAATCAAGCTTTCCTCTGTTCTTTCAAGAATGGTCTATGAATAGGGAATGTCTTTAATCTATTTAAATTATTATTAATCTATCAATATTAAATAATAGTTTAATTGAATATAGGGTGTTAGGTTAGACAGTTTCTTTTCCACAGTTTCTTGCCTCAGCTTTCCATTTTGGTTCAATTTAATTGGCAGTCATCTTAAAAAAATATTTTCTCTCCTTGCAAACTTGCCTATGCAGGGATTTATTACTTGTTCAAGATTCAGTCTTCTGCAACAGGCTGAGGAATCATATCTTTTATTAGTTTGGAGACATTTTCAACTATGATCTTTTTAAGCATTCTTTCTACCCTGACCCTCTGAAAAATCTGTTAATATTTGTTGGGGCTTCTTATTCCATTATCCATGGGTTTAATTTTTCTTTAACAATTTTCATCTTTTCACACTGCAAGACATTCATGGCGATAACCTCAGGTTAGCTGCCCCGTTCACCCATTCTCTCAGCTATGTCTGAGCTGTTTTTTGACTCAGACATTTAGAGGGATTTCTAGTGAGTATACATACACATATTTCTACATAGATCTGTGTAACATATAGCCTATGTTAATGAAAATGAATATCCTATTTTTTAAAATCACAGAGAGAGTACTCTAACTCCAAGCAACATAACACTGTAGGTCAGAATTGCTTTTTCTCCTTTTCATTTTTGTAAATCCTTTCACAACAGCGAGAAATCTGTATCACATTATCTTCAGTCTATGTACTCATTTGCTGTAGTCTACAATACACAAAAAGCAATTTGAGAATCGCTAAATCATGGCACTGTGAAAAGCAAATCTAACTAACTAAAGTTCAATGTCTATTTACAATATTTTACATGCAATTTACATACTTTGAGATGAACACATCTTAAGTGAACAGTTGGACAAGTTTTGGCCAGTGAATACACCCTTGAAAACCACACCACTCAGAAGAAGCAGAACATCTCATCTCTCTGAGAGTTCCTTGAATGCCTGCCTACTAAACCCCTTCCCCTCTCCCAAGGCGGGCAACCACTGTTCTCACTGTTCATCATGGATTAGTCTTGCTGGTTCTAGAATTTCACATAATGGAATTATGCAATGTGTTCTGTATTTTTTTTTCAATCGGCATAACGTCTGGGAAATTCATTTATGCTATTAGAGGCATCAATAATTCACTCAGTTTTATTGCTGAGTAATATTACATTATGATTCTCTTATCCATTTACCTGTTGATGGGCTTTTGGCTCATTTCCAGTTTTAAGCTATCATGGACAAAGTTTTATGGACATTTTCATATACATTTGTCTGAAGGTGTATGTATTTCTTTCTACTGGGCAAATACCTACGATTGAAATTATGGAATCAAAAGACCACTTTGTAATTAACTGAAGCATGCAGACTGCTAAACTTTTCCAAAGAGGTTATGCCACAAGCAAAAGAAGTGATCCATGTTCCATATTATTACAGTATTTGACTTGATAGTCATAGTAATCTCAGCCTTTCCAGTGACAACTTACCATGGTTATAATCACACTTGCCTGATGACTAATCAGAGAACTTTTCAAGTTTGTATTGGCAGCTTTGAAGTGTTTGTTCATGTCTTCTGCTTATTTGAAAAAAGTAGCTTGTTTTACTTTTTATTTAGATCATAAACTTTCTTAATATTCTGCATTAAATGTCCTCTGCTAATTAATGGGATGAAAACTTTCTCATTCATTTTCTTAAAGGGTCTTTAGATGTGAAGATTACTTTTTTTACTTTATGAAGTCTAATTTATAATTTTATATAGTTTTTATTTTTTGTATTCGTTGGCCTAAGAAAAATGTCAACATTTTTATCACAAAAATATTCTCCTGTGCTTTCCTATTTAAAATCTTCTGTGTTTTAATTTTTATATTAAATTAAATTGACATTTGTGTTGGTATAAAGTAAGGCTTGAGAATTTATTTTCATTCCCACGTGTATATTTAGTTTGTTGAAAAGACTGCATTCTTAATTTAATGCTCTTGACATTTTTATTAAAGCTTTAATAGCTATTTAAATATGAACTCCTTTTCTCAATATAATTCCTTATTCCATCTCACTGATTTATTTGTCCATTCCTATGTCAACACCACAGTCCTGTCTAATAATTTAGCTGTATACTAAGACTTGACGTCTACTATGGGAATCCCTCCATCTTTGTTCTATTTGTAAAGATTCATTGCCATTTTAGGTTTTTTGCTTTTCTATATATAATTATTTGTCAGTTTCTCCCCTCAATTTTTTTTTCTAGCTTGAATTGTGATTAAGACAATATTAAACTCATGAACCAATTTGGATATAGTCAATATCCAAATTGACTTGAGTCAGTTGATTCATGAACATGGTATATCTCTACATTCTCTTTGGTTTTCTTAACTTTTCTCAGCAGCAGTTACTGTAGTTATTACTATAGAGGTTCTGTAAATCACTGCCAAGTATTTTGTGTTGTATAATGAAACTAAAGATTGTTCTAAGATATAAATATATGTTATTGCATATTGAGCATGAATCCTGGAGTTTTATTAGTTATTTTCATTTTTTTAATTTGCTTGTTTGGTAGATTACTCAGTATTTGCTATATAAACAATTAAACTGTCCACAGAAAGAGACAATTTTTCTCTGTTTGCACACTGTTTATGTATTTTATATTTCTGCCTTGTTTAGCTGATTAAGAAAAATATTACCTTGTCTCAAATGTTAGGGGGAATGTTAGTGTTTCTTCATTTAGTATGATATTAGTCATATAGGTTTGAAATATAATCCCTTTATCTGATTGGAGAAATTTCATTGTACTCTTATTCTGTTGACAGTTTTTACCATGAATAGATGCTCAATCTGTCAAAGGCCTTTTCTCCACATAGAATTGATTTTCAAATGTTAAGCTTTTCCCTCTTGGGATAAATCTCATTTGGACGGGAAAACTGTAATTTTTTGTGAATGACTGGGTTAAATCTCCTCAGCTTTTGTTAATAAATTAAAAAAAATTACTAATAATGAATATTGGTTTGTGTCTTACTCATGACATCAAGTTTTACTATTAGGATTAATTATGCTGAACATGTAAAACAAATTGGAAAATGTTAATTTTCTTACTTTAATTTTTTCTTATACATTTAGTAAGAATTCTAGTCATTTTACTCAAATTGTCTATATTATGCAATATTATGCTTTTACTACCTTCTTAATGTCTGTAGGATTTACTAGTAATATAACGTTACTAGTTCTTGATGGCAATATGATTCTCTTTTATTTTTTTAATCTGCTGTGATTGATGGGAGTTCATTGGTTAGGTGTAATTTGCTCTTCTTTTGAAGCCTTTTTCTGATGAGAATCTAGACTATAAATTTTAGAACTTTCTCTAGTAAAAGCATTTGGATTTAATCAAATATATTTAAAATACACATAATGATGTAGCAGTCATTTAATGTTATACATTTTTTATCTTTACATAAAGTGCTCTAGTTGTATACATATTTTTCCTAAATTGTGTTTAATCATTTATTTCAAAGCAATTTTTATTTATCCATATTTCTTCTTTGACTCATAAGCCATTTAGACCTGTATCACTTAATTTCTAACTATTTAGGGCTTTTATGGATAGCATGTAATAATTGGTCATTACTTTCACTGAGGTCAGATATCATGTTTTTTAGAATTCTTTTCTTTTGAAAATTATTTAGTTTTGTCTTTGTTGTAGCACATGATATATCTTGGTGAATGAAAAATCTATGTGAAAGAATATGATCTCTGCAATTTGAGGTTATAATTAGGTCAATAGGGTTGATAGTTTTACTGAGATTTTCTATTGCCTTTGTGATATTTTTATGCAACTGTTCTGCACATTATTATATTTTGAAATTCTATGATTTGGTGCTACAAATTGTTATCTTCCATATGAATTAACTCTTATTGTGAAGTGGTTTCTCAGATAATAACACTCTTTATAATGAAAGTCTACAATATCTGGCATTAATATAGCCATTCCATGTTTTTTAGTGGTTATTGTTTTCAAGATATCACTTTTTAATTATTCTACTATCATATGTGTCTTATTTTAAAGTACATCTCTTATAGATAACATATAGTTGGCCATGTTTTTGTGTCCAATCGAATTGTATCTGCTTTTTATTTAAAGTACTTAGTTACATTTCTATTTAGTGGGATTATTGATACTAAATGATGGTACAACAGTGATGTCTTATTTCATGATATAACCTTTCAAATGTAATTGATCATTCATTAATTTTCTTATAATTTAAGAATTTTGAACCATCAATAATTGCAATTATTAAATTTTGACAATTAATAATCAATAATCATGATCTAAGTCTCAGTGTGGTAAAACAGAAAAAAAATCTCAGAAATAAGGAAAGTAGGATCACTAAAATTTTGCCATTTATTTTAAATTTCTAAGTGAACCCTGTTGACATATGTGATAATTGTAAGAATGTGCTTTATTCTTAAAACACATTAAATGTTGGTTCCTGTACTTTATTCTTTGGAAAAAAAGCTAAAAAAAGAATAAAAGTCACAATATATCAATTCTTTCCACTAGATATGACTGTTAGAAAAGAAACTCAAAATTAAAATGTGTCCTATAGTACCCTAATTTACACCATTTTTAAAGTACCCCAATAGTTCAATAATGAGGCTCATTATTGAGCCCAGAAGTAGTTCATACTTGTGGCTTTCTTGTTGACTATGTCCACATTTTCCTAGTGCTTATCTAGTCATTTGTGACTGTATCCTAGACATTATAAAGTGATGACACATTATGAAAATGCTAGATTGAATTATGTTTTCTGAAGGATGGTAATTTCTATCCTAACAGGAAGTCAATATGACAGGAACAGAACTCCCAACTCTGTTTCCCTTCAGGAGAGCAGCATCTCAAATATCCCCTCAGCTATTTTGAATTTCAGCATTGTTTTAGCAACATCCTACCTATAATGATCTAAGGATTCCTGCATGTCATTGAGGGGGTCTCCCTTCTACTTCTTGCTGCTTCTCAGTTTCTCCCCCTTTATTATTTACCCATGTAATAATTGTCCTAAAGTCTTCCTTCTTCCCCATGAAGAGGGCAAGGTAGCAGCTTTCTGTCACCTTGCAGGGTGGTAGCCTTCAGAGTGGTGCAGGGTGAGAAAAGATATCTCAGAACCCAAACAGATTGGAGCAATGAGAAGCCTAGAGGTGTTACACCTTACATCTTTGTTGGGGATCAAGTCAAGGTGAAGCCACAAATCATAGACACTTCTCACTTTTATTTAGAAACAAGCAAAAAAAAAAATTCAAAGAAAGCAGCAAGCAAGCAGGAAATACACAGGTGGGGAGGGGATGGAGGGTTCCTTGGAGTGAGCGTGGCCGATCCAGTAGCCATAGTGTTATATTGATCTAAACCTCCATCTAAAGCTACATCTGAAGTGCAGGTTTCTGCATGTCGTTCTACACTCCAGGGCATTTGCCTGAGAGGTCCTTTCAGTTCCACATTCTGGGTGAAGGACATGGAATAGACAAGGTATAGAGCAGACTCATATTCCCACAGTTTTCTGCTAGTCTGTGTTTCTCAAGCTGCAGAATCCTAAGAGGCAAAAATCTACAAGCCCAGAAAGCTCACCTGGCATAGTTCTTAACTTTCAAGAATGGAATGAACTCTAATATAAGTCTGCTGTGTGCTACTTATTCTTCAGCACCTACAAGTGCTTGCTTCTCTTTCAGATTTAATAACTGTTAAAGTGAGAGGGTTAATTCATCTTGGTATCCTGTCCTTACTGAAAGCCAAATGTAGCCAATTTCAATTTCAACAATTTAAATTTTGAAAGTTCTATATGGTTGTTTTTCTAACCCTATGACTAACTTTTACCACAAGGTCCATTTCATTTCTTTTACTTTTTAGCCTTTATGTTATCTCTTTAATTATTTCAAGCACTGCTGGAAGCCATCTTTTGAGTTTTAGAAGTTTCACAGATCTGTGGCTTGACCTGATGCAGTCATGAAGTTCTAGCTGCAAAGACCCTCCCCCCAGACTCTTACCCTTGTGAGCTCCCTAAACTTCAGGTCTGGTTTATGTCTGCTTTTGGCATAAACACGATTTTTGCTTTAATGCCCAAGAACTTTCCTTGAGTTCACCTATGTTACCTTTCATGGGTTACATTTGATTTGGTGTTTCTGCTTTCTGGCTAGGAAGACAGCAATAACTCTTCCTCGCAGTATGAAGTAAATTTCCATGGGCATTGCTGGGCATACAACAGAATTTGAATATAATGATTAAATAAATAGACACATGGAGAAAACTTATGACATGATCCATTTCAAAGACTAACTCTTCAAAGGCTCACATATTTCGTGCCTGAAGGAGTGTGCATTCTGCTTATCACACCAAACACTTCCTCAGTTGTATGATAAGTGAGCATTGATTTTACTAGCTGTATTTCCATCAGCAGTGGGGAATGCACTCCTGTGTCTATACATTGGAACTTCTATAAGTTTATAATCATAATATAGACTATACACACACACACACACATATATATCCCCACATAATTATATAATAACACAAGTCTCCAAGAGGCTGCTGTCTGCGCCATAGGCATCTCACCAATGCTCTCCAGCCATCACCAGGAGAGTGGCCATACCCCAGGGTAACGTGTAGCATGGAGGGGGACCCTCACCGATGCTTTCCTGACATTCCGGTTCTCTTCAATTCCATGTTTTCAATTTCTCTAATTCCTCTGGAAGACTGGGCCAGCGGAATGCTGAAATTTCCAGTAACCCAAAACCTCCACAGTCTGCCACACTTCAAACCCAAAGCTATGCATCCAACCGAGAATTCAAAACACTATTTTCACACTTCACTTCTGACCAAAGGAAATGTGGTATGTTGGCTTTAGCTTTGAATTTCAATCAATTTAATTCAAAATAGATGAAATCAAAGTGCATTTCCAGAACATCTGAGAAAGTCACCAAGCGCCTTGCATCTTCCACCCTGTCCTGGAGAAGCTGGTTCTTATTTTGCATGTTTCAAGTCCCTGTTTGAAGTTCATCCATGGGGCTCAAGTCTTGGCTGGGCTTTCGTTCCAGGCCACATTTGACACTCACTTTTCATTTCACATGAAAACCAGGGGCAAGGGAAGAAATGAGAACTGTGGTCAATGGGGGTTAGAATCTTGTCCCCCATGGAAGAAGCCAAGTGTGTTTTTTTTCCTACCAGTTTCACATCAGACCCAAAGCAGCAGCATAGATGTTTATGGCGTAACGAGAACTGATTGAGCATCTACTGTATGCATCCTGCGAAGGCCTCCTGTGAAAAGAAAAATCAGTTGCAGATTTTGAGGCCAAGCAATTGCCAGACAAGTAACCAGTAGTTAGGATAAAATGTGCTGAATCAAGAATTCTAGGGGCACGTAAACACAAGAAGCATTGGGAAGGACTGGAGAGAAGACCAGGCATTTCAGCTGGACTTTGAATCAAGAGCAAGAGTTTTCCTGAAGATGTTGGGGAACAGGCAGAGGCTGGAGCCCAAGGTACTTGCAGTGATGAGGAGCAGCTGGATGGGTGGGACCACCATGCCAGAAGCCAGGGTGAGGCTGGCTGCACTTGGCCAAGATCAAGGAAAGCAGAGTCAGGACCAAGGGTGAAGGCCACGTCTAAGCTGGACAGAACAGTCACGACGAAGCTGTGGATGTCTCATGGAAGCCCCGCCCTTTCCCATGCAGTGTTTACCTCATCAGCAATTTTTGTCTGAATGTTCTTCAATCCTGCTCAGTGCAATCACTCACTCCCACCTTGTAGATGCAGAAGCTGAGTCAGGAGAGGGATCAATCTACTTGCTGAAATCACAAGCGCATAAGTGATGGCCAAGATGGGCTCGAGTTCCGGCCTTCTGACTTGGAGTCAACGGTGGTCAAATTGTCACTGGGCACTTCCCAGAAGGGTAGGGTGGGGGGCAGGGGTGAGGGCAGCCTGGGTGAGTGCCAGGGACATGCATTTAGCACCTCCACAGGGAAGTGTGATGCACGGCCATGTGACTCACTCTCATGAGACCTGCCTGCTTGCGGAAGAGTCCGGAGACTCTGAAAGCCACAGGCATCCAGAGCGCAGAGCCTTCAGAGCTGGACATTTTGAACAGGAGATTGGACTTGCAGGAGGCTGGGTGGGCCCTCTGTGCTGCTGCTGGTCCTGAGCGCTCCACCCCAGCTGACACCTTCATTAGAGCAGATGAGTATGGGCGAGAGTTTTGCTGGCTCAAGGACTGGGGTTGGGTGGACAGGGAGGAAGGACAGACAAGTGACAGGAGGAGAGAGGGTGCTTGTCAGGGTAAGGGGCTTTACCAGTAGGATTCTGATGCTGTCACTCTTGGTGGTGATGGAGATGAAGTCACAGAGAATATAACCGTCAGGGCTTGACTGAAGATGTGCTGCATTATCAAGTTGGAAGATGGGGTTCAATTCAGGTGGTGGGGGCTGCCGAATTATCATAGAGGCTGGTTCATTGGGAGCAGATGGTCATTCACAGTGGAAACGGTGCTTCTGAAGGTGGAGAGGACATCAAGGGCTAAGCAGGATGGTGGATAAGCAGGCTAGGGACAGGGAGTGGGAGCTCTACTCCCCTGGCATGGAACCCTGGCATCTCTGGCAGGGGAACTAGGCCCCATGCCATACCTTCAGAGAAGACTTCTGAAGAAGGAAAAGAACTTGGTGGTTAGGGCAGTGTTCGGGAATCTATTCAGGTAAGCCAACTCTCAGGGCCACCATGGAGAATGTGGGAGGCTACAAATCCAGGGTGAGAATAGCTGTCTTGCCTTTTGAGTTGTGCAGTGCTTAACCTGATCAACTGTACATGACATCCCTCTTGGAGTTCCCAAGGCAGTAAACCTAGTAGCTGGAGGGATGGGCACTTACTATTCTGAAGTCACCAAGGCTGATCCCAGATATGGGGGAGCTAGGGCCACCCTAGAGAACTAATTTCTGAGAGAACAATGGGAGGTTGAAAAGAACATTTAAAAAAAAAGGTCTTCCATTCTTTCCTTATCTCTGAGGATGTGCAGCTTAGCCGTATCCCCAAAGGCAGGACCAACACTATAATCTGCAGGCCCTGGGGCAGAGTAAAACTGGGAGTCTCCTTCTCAAAAACCAAACAAAGCAAGACAAAGTATCCCCAGAGGAACCAAAACACAGGCTCTTTCTTTTCTGCAGTGACTCTCTCGATTGGTCATGGTGGTTTCTATTTTTCATGTCACTCGAAGTCAAGTTGAAACTTTAAATTATTAGCATGGGTTTTACTATTCTTCTCTGTTGGATGGTGCCAATTTAAACTGCAGCCCCATTTAACTCTTAAGTAGACTCGCTGAAAAACGACGGTTTCTGTCTTGTAGCCGCTCTGTGCCTGGGAATCTGTTTCTTCTAGGACACCGCACAGAACTATGGCTGCTTTTATTTCAGACCTGGATGTCTCAGGTACCCCATGGGAGCCTGGCCCCTCGGCCGAGTGAGGAGATGGGCAAGGATTTTCCCTTTCTGTAGCTGCATCCCTCCACGCCTGGCTGAGAGAGAAAGTGACATTTCTGAGAGAGAAAGCTTGACATCAGCAAGCAAGGGTACCACAGGGTTCCTTGGCTGCCAAGGGTTGAGCATCTGTGCCATTTTCCTTCATCTGAGGTAAGTTAAGTTGCTGCTTGAACAGAAGCAAGGTAGGGCCGTGGCCTGTTTCTCCCCTGTCTTCCTCACAGGGACAGAACAGCTGTGCTCACTGGAGTTGCCCCCACATCACTACCCATCCTGGGATGCTGTGCTCACCGATGTGGTGGACTCCGAAGGGGTCCGAAGGGGACTGGCATGTGGGGGCCGCTCCCATGAGCCCACGCTCCAGCGGCCCTCAACCTAGTCTCACAAAATGCAAGGTCCAGGAGAAACGGCGAGGCTCTCAAAATGGCCACCTCAGCACATCATCGCCAAGCCTGGGGCCTTCAGGGGACAGGGCCTATGTTGCATCCCCCCACCCGGGTGGCCAGCCACCCCTCAGAGTCACAGAGACCCTCCCCTGCAGCTGCACCCGAGCTTCTTTTGGAAAGTGGACAGATGATGTCCACTGACTGGCCACCGGCGTGCCCTTGGAGTCCCAGCCCCCTGGACCGGGATCAGAACCCGCAGCTTCCAACTCTCTAGGAAAGCTCGCTCTACCCGTTCTCACAGTTGGCCTCAGGCGGAGGGCTGCTTCCAGCACACGCCTGGACAGGGTGGCGCGTTTCTCCTTTTCCCATAAAACTGCCCTTTTAAAATGTAAAGAGATAAAAAGGGAGGGGGATGAGCAGATACATGTAAACTAAGGGGACTTGGAGCTTAAACCAATACACTTCACAGATGGTGCAGAGGCCACGTTACCCATGAGGGAAAGACGCCGGAGCAGTGCGTTGCGTGGATGTGCGTCATGGCCCGCCTCCCACATTCTACTCCTCATAAGAAGACAGAAGAGCCGGAGCTGTCGTATGTACACATCCAGCTCCGTGTCGTTGCGTGATGACAGCAAGGCAAGCCTCTCTGCACCAAGGACAGGCAAGAGGCAGGCCGGCCAGGCCCACTGCTGAAGGGTTTGGCCCAGAGGAAGGAGATGTGGGCCGGGGTGTTTCCGTGGAGGACAGACCCACGCCAGACCAAAGGCGATGCTCTGGGCTGGTGGCCGAAGCATGACCACAATGGTGGCTGCAGCCTCATGCTGGCTGCCGGCCCCAGGAGGGGTGGATGAACCCTGGGCTGGGGGCTGGCTGTCCCAGGGGTGTGTGTGACCAAGAAACCTCTCCTTGTAGCTGTGGCAGCGCTGACATCAGGTGTCACCTCTGAGGAAGTATCTAGGCAGAGTGACTAGGAGAGGAAAAGGCCCCCAAGACTGTCCATTGAACTGACTGGTGACATTTCCAGGTGCCTGAGGTGCATCAGAGCTGTGTGCCTGGGCTGGGTCTCACGTCTGGGAGAGGGGGTGTCTGTTCTACATCTAGGGGCGTCCTGATGGGGTGTGGACCCTCTCCATCCTCTGTAGGCGTTCATGTCCTATGCCTTCCTAGTTGAATGCAGCTTATAAAAGCAGCCGAAAAGGATAAATCACCTTTTCAAAGGTCTCCTACATTTGAAGCAAAGTGCTCCAACCTGGGGGGGGGGGGGCAGGGCTGAAGCCCCCGGGCCTGGATCCGTCTTGCCAGCTGTTTCTGCCAAGCACCTCCGGAAGCCCGCCTGTCCCAGGTTTAACAGAGTTGGAGCTGCTGGGATGTTTCAAGGAGTGTCCTCAGGGAAGCGGGGCGCTGGATCCAGGGGCGAGATGGTGTCCAGTCTTCCCCTGTGAGGCCCCAGAGGTGTAGGAGAGCCTGTCTCCCAGCCCCCAGTCCCTGCCCCCACACTTGGCTCCTTCCAGAGAGTGAAAGGGAGTTGCCTGTGTGTGACAAGGAGGTGAGGCAAGTCATCTCAGCTCTTGGCGGTGACCTTGGGTCTGACCTCGGCCGTCCTGCCACCCAGCACACCTCCCCCGCCGTGAGCATGGACACAGCACCGGCTGACTTCTTCCCTAGATCCTGACGCCAAGCGTCTTCCCACGAGTGTCAGTGGCCCCGTTTCTTTCCCCTTGGAGGCTTCTTAGCTTCCAGGCTCTGGTTCAATCCCACTCGAGATAGTATTTCTGCCATCATCCATGAAGTCCCGCTTTCCGCTGAGGTGCCTCTGGAGGGTCTTCTGCTGGCCGGTTTTCCAGAGTCGGTGTCCTCATCCTATCACATGGGCTCAGGTGTGGGGAGTGCAGTGAAGTCATCTGGCATTTGGGGGTGGAGTGAGGTGGACCCAGCGCTGCTCTGGCTGCAAGGCGCTGCGTAGTCTGGGCTTGATTTTCTGGAATTTGATTCAACTGGATTAAAGGTTTCTCCAGTGTCCTGCTCACTCTTCTCTGTTTGGTTTTGGGGTGAGCTGTGGCCTCCTGAAGACCCATCTTTTCCATCCATAGAACTAGGTCCACCTATTACCTGCTCCACAGAGGGTTCTAGAACTCCCCCAAGTGACCCCTGAGCAAGTGTTTGCTAAATCTCAAGGCTCCAAGTATATGGGGCTGATGGGTTGGGGATGCTGAGAGGGGTGAGGACAGGGATGTACCAGTTAGGGGTGAGTGTCACCATCCATCTGGCACACGGTGTGTTTTCTAAGTAGTGACCTTTCCAAAAGGCAGTATTTGCGGAATAAGAATTATCCAACCAAACTAATCTTGGTCAAGCTTTACACCAACTTTAGCATTTGGCAAAGGCTGCTTAAGTGTCATTCTATCAGCGAATCAGCCCCAGTTTTGTATACTTTAAGGGAGTTTGACTGTTGCCAGTTGGTATGACTATTTTGCTAGAAACTACTCCTGTAGATGCTTTATTAAGTTTGTATTGATTCCTGTTTCAGGGTTACTTTACACTGATCCCTACAAGGCAACACTTGACAAACATGTTCCATGCATGCATACGCATGGATGTGGCCCGTCGTTAGAGACATCCCACAGCGGGTCCTACATAGTGTGCCTGCTCCCAGGGGTTAGACCTGTATGACTGGGAAGAGCTCCTCACCCCCGGCTCCTTGAACTTCTTTGTATCCTGGTCCTGCCACTTATTTGTGGTTCCGTGTTGGGTAGTTTACCAACATTTACTGACATGAAGGTGATGTTTAAAGAAGTATTTTAACATCTGAAACAGGGAAGCTCTTAGCACTGGCGACATCTCACAGTTAGGATTGTTGGCCTCTTCCTGCCATGCACAGCACATACACTAACATGAGAGGCCGGACCTTCCATGCTTCTGGCATCATCTGTTTGGAATCTCTGTTCTCAGTTTAGCAAACTGGCTAAGATGGAGTAGGGAGAACTCCTGGTCACTGTCACCACTTATTAATAACGTATGAGTGACAACTCTCATCAATTAATTAACTAATTAATTAATTAAGGGTCCCTTTCAGGGGACAGAGTTGTTTCTTCCTGGGACCACATTGGATCTGCAATTGTTTCCCCTTCTGACATTCTTTTGTTTTTATTTTTTTAAGTATACAATTTTATTTTATTTTGTTCTTTAGGTTACAACCTCTGTGTTACTATTTTTCCCCCTCCCTCCTCCCTCCCGTGCTCCCTCCATTCTCTCACACCCTACTCTCTGTCGTTTATTAGCTGTGCTGAGTCCATTAGTCTCTTTCCTATGGTAGTGTCTTTTCTCTGGGTGAGGGACTGCGTTGTTGGGTCCAGGGGAACCTTGTTGTTAGATTTTCAGTCTTAAGTTTGCATTGGGTGGCCAGGTTATATTCGTTTGTGATCTGTCCATGTTTTCTTGCTGCAGGCCGCCCTTTTGACATTCTTATTGTGCTATTCTACAAGGAATTTCTAGTCTAAATGAAACATAAATTTGAAGTTGAATTTTACAAAAAAAATAGCAAAGATATGAGCATTTAATTATATTTCTTGTGTTGTTTTTATACCTATTAGATGGAGTCATTGGTAATTTCAGTAGGTATGTAGAAGGAAAAAGTCAATGATTTTGATTTATTTGATTTTTAGTTATGATATTTGCATTTCATACAAATATGGTTGTTGATTCCCTTGGAAATGACCCCTCACCACCCCCCTCCAGTCGTTCCACCTACTTTCTCTTTTTTTAATGTAATTTTTTAATTGATTGCACACATATATACACACAAACACACATATATATTTACATCATTTTAAAGGTTCTCCCACCACCTTAACCCTATGAACCATCTTAATCTCTTGTGCCCATCCGTCCCCTGATTTTACATCAAAGAAGACAAACTTACATCATTCGCGGTAACATGGATGGAGCTAGAAGGAATCATGTGAGCGGGAATAAATCAGAAGGAAAAAGGGAAACACGGGATGGTCTCACTTACATGAAGGATATATAACTTAGATAGGGGAAAAAACAAGCAAACAGACGAGAAAAATTTAAAACTGTCAACAGAACTGAAGCATAGAACAAGAGAGGGGGAGGTGGGTAAAATCGGGGCAACTCTCTTTGAAAGAGCGGGGGGTTCTGCTGACTGTGCTTGCTCCTGCTGCTCCAAGCAGGGTCTGTAGACTTGGAAGAGGTACCTTCATGACCCAAAACCAACTTCAAGTACAGGACACCCCCAGACTGTTCCCCCAGAGTGTGCACCCAACCCCTATGATCTGTTGTTAGACAAGAACACTCTTCGCATGTTATCCACACACAAAAGGCAGCCCACTCTTCTTCCCAGCCTGCAAATCTGTGTTGTTTTTCCAGTGAGTGAGACTGGAGGTCTCGTGGCCAAGCTACCGGGGAGATCCTCCATTATCTCCTGACTCAACCCCGGCTCTAGAATGTGGCTATTTATTTCCAGGTAGCTCCCAAAGCTGTGGCCACTTAATCACCTCCGATCCCTCAGTAATCAGTTTGGATCGCACGGTGCAAGTCAGCAAATTCTGTTCTCTTTAATATACATGAAGGGAAAGAGGGAGATTTCTCACTGACGGTTTTATGGAAAATACTGCATTTATTGATTTTCCCCCCTTTAAATCTTATTCTTTAAATACTTGCCAACCCTCACACACACACATACACACACCCAAGCCCCCCCATACACATACGAAAACACACATATCTATGATGAAAATGATGGCTGTGGCCATGTTTGTTCAACCTAACAAAAATATAGCATATTGACAACATTATCTGTCATTCCACATTTCACCTGGAGTAGAAAACTGTTTGATCTCCCATGCCTGCAGACTACATCAGTTTGCAGGAATATCTTTTATTCATGCACATTAAAATAAAGACAACCATATGCAAGGGGTCCTCTAGCTTGGGAAAGGCAAGAAACAGGGATCGTTCAGTCTGCAAGGCTTCCTCGGCAGGCCAGTCCCAGGGTGGTGGTCTTGCCCTCAGCTTTCGGGGGCTGCCTGCCCTTGGTGTTTCCTTCCCCCTTCACCCCCTTGGTCAGCGCCTTGGGAGCGATCTTCAGCTGGCCTTTGCCCCAGAGACACTTGCTTCCCAAGGGGCATAAAGAAGGTCCAATGAGGCTGGGCACGGTGGCTTGTACCTGTAAGCTTCAGCCTATGAAGCGGCCGGGGCTAGGGATCGCGGTTCGAGTCCCGCCTGGGGCCCGTAGCGAGACCTAGTTCCAAAAAATATAGCTGGGTGTGGTGGCGCGTGCCTGTCATCCCAGCTACCTGGGAAGCTGAGGCTGGGGATGGCTTGAGTCTGTGGTACCCCGGGCAACGAGAGCCTGCGGTTCCATGGGCAAAAATAGCAAGACCTAGTCTCAAAAAAGTCCATTGAAGGTTGAAGGATGTGAAGGGGGAGCTGACATTAGCTCTGCCTAACACTGGACCAGCACAGCATGAACCTGCATGGCGCATCTCCGCTAAAGCCCAGGTTCTGGAAGGAATAGGAGGCAATCTTGGGGAAAATGGTCCATCTCTTGAGACTTCTGTTTATTCTTCTGGATATGGGACCCAGCTGTGGGCCTCCTGGGCTGTTGCAAGAACTCCCAGCAGCACCTCCGTGATGGTGGGGTGGCGTCCACACACCTGTGTGCTTTGCTGCGGTGCCACTGCTCTTTGCTTGGTCAGCTCGTTGGTGGCCAATCTCAGGCTGCTGCCTAAGCTGTGACAATACCTGGGCTGCCCCGGCCTGCTCTCTGCTCTCTCAAGGGATTCGCTGTTGCTGCTGAACGGGGTTTCATCTTGGGGACCAGAGCAGCAGTGTCCTGGCGTCAGCTCCAGCAGCTGAATCTCTGCAAACCTCTCAAGGGTGGCAGCCAGTGTGACCCTCGGTTTCTGCTTCACCAAGGTCAGTTTCTCCACGAGTCCTCACCCTGACGCCAGCAAGACAGGGTGACTGGCCACGAGGAAAACGGACACTCGGAGCTCATATTTTCCTTCTGGTTTCCTCCCTCTCTCCCTCTTTCCCTCCTCCTCTTCTTCCCTCCCTCCCTCCCTCCCTCCCTCCCTCCCTCCTCCTTCCCTTCCCTTCCCATTTTTCTCTGGGGGAAGTTGTTTTCTGAGTGAAGAGCATTATGTTTTATTTTGGTGTCTTTTATTTCTTGACCATCCACAAGGTAATATTAATTGCTTTATATTCTTATCTTTGTGATTCCTTGCATTGCACCCCCTCTGACTGACTTACCTGGGGTGGCTGTGCCTTCTCCGCTGAAGCCTGAAGGATGCCTTTGTTGGGAGGAAGGAGGCTGGTTTCAACAGGTAAAGGTGAAGGTGATTCAACTGATTGCCTTAAAGGACTTGATTGCCTTGTGACTCGGGGGTGGGGGGCTGCTTCTAATGCAATGTCTGGGGTGGGGGGTATGAGCTAGATGGAGGTGTGGACCAGGCAGGTGAGGCGAGACAGGGAAAGGGAGAGTTTGTGTTCTGGGGGACATGGTTCAGCCTGTCATACCCATGTAGGAGTCTTCTTTGTAAATGTTGGGTGACAGCAATAACTGGCCCTGCTTGTGAGGTACTTTCCAGAGCTTTCTCTGGGTGTACCCCAGGCCACAGGGTGGCAGTTCGAGTGTCAGCCTGCGATGATTCTGTCATCTCCATCACTGGTCCTTGTCCAGATGATGGGGCTGCTGTCTGGGTGCAGCCAGAGGGCTCAGGGGCCAATGTAGGGGTGTATGTAAGAGCCAGAGAGGCACACAGAGAGGCAGCAACAGAAAAGGGAGTCAGAGAGACACAGAGAGATAGAGAGGGAATCAGAGAGAGAGAAAGAGGGAGACAGAGGTAGATACACGGAGGGAGTCAGAGAGAGACAGAGGGAGAGGGAGTCCAAGAAATAGAAAGCGACACAGAGACAGAGAGTCAGAGGGAGGGTCAGGGAGAGACAGAGAGATAAACAGAGTTGCATGTGAGCTGTATGTGGGTTGTTGTATGGAATTTGCCATATGTGAGTGTTGTTGCACAGGGTACTGTGTGGGGTTGTTGTGTGGGATTGTATGGGGTATTTTGTGGGTTGTTGTAGTGGGTGTTTTGTGGAGTTGTTGTAGGGGATATTGTGTGGGGTTGTTGTAGAGACTGTTGTATGGGGGTATTGTATGGAGGTGTTGTGTGGGCTTGTAGGGGGTATTGTGTGGGGGAATTGTATGGGGTGTTGCATGGGGGTGTTGCATGGGGGTGTTGTGTGAGGTTGTTGTAGAGGTTGTTGTGTGGGGTTGTTGTAGGGGGATTTGTGTGGGGTTGTTCTGTAGGAGCTGCTTGAGCTTTGGGGGGCACATTAAATACTCCTTGAAAATAACCTGGTGCCAAACCCCAGGCCTTGTCACGCCCTACTAGTGCCAAGTCTGCACCTGTCTTTTGTGGGTTCTTTCCCGACCCCTACCGCTCACCACAGACTTGAATGTTGGCAATATCTGCCCTGTTTTACAATGAGAAAACTAAGGCCCAGAGTGGAACCTGCCCCCATCTTCCATCTTAGAGGAGCAGTGCCCTCCCAGCTCAGCAGCCATGGAGACCCCCTGGTACATCCAGTCCCCTGACGGCGAGCATGGACACTCATCAGCTGAACCCTCGAAGTATCCTGGTCCCCGGCTCCCTGAGGCCTTTTGGACATTGCCCTCCTGAGGGTGGAGCAGGGACCGGGAAGGGCTTGGACATGTCTTTCGAGATGGGGGGAGTGTCCATCCCGCTGGGACAGTGGTCTCGCCCTTGGGGTCCTCACTCTGGGTCACACTTTCTTGTGGCTGATTCTCAGTGCAGACCTGTGTGCCTGGCGGGTGACCTCCACCTCTTAGATGAAGGACAAACCCAAGCCCAGCCCCCCAGTTAAGGAGCAGAGGCCCGGTAGTGTCCTGTTCACCCGGAGGGTTGAAGATGGAGCTCGCTGTGCTGCGCTGGCTCAGAGAAACAGCTTTCCTCCTGGAGCCTTGGGGTGTGGGAGGAGGCCACAGGGGTCTTGAGAGCAGCGCTGGCCTTGGCCACCTCATCTGCCCCACGCCAACCAGGGTCACCGGCCCAGCGGAGCGGCCGTCCAGCAGACGGCTCGGGCAAACTGTCATGTCAGCCACTGTCCTGCTGAAGGCTGCCCGGACCCTCTGTGGCGAACACACACATGCATGCACACACGTGTGCACACGCTTAAACAGCATCTATGCTTAAACAACGAGTGATTTTGATACATCTTTTAACTAACCAAAAGTAGCATCTTGACAATTTTAATCAACTAATTATACACTCGTGGTCATCTTGAAAAGTGCCCATTTTGGGTCTTTATGTCTTGACAACTGTAAGAGTCCTCAGCTGGAAAATTGGGCTGCAGACGGAGAATTTCAATGACTCTGACCTTGGGAAGCCGTGAGCAGATTTCTTTCCTGCTGGGTCCCGTGGGAAGCAGAGAGGACCCCCACCAGGGATGGGTGGCTTCCTCCCCAGTCGGCCTGGCCTCTGCCCCGCTTCTGATGGAGGCAGCTGGACGAGCCCGAGCGCCCCATCAGATGACGAAGAATAAACAGAGGCCATGAACGTGAGTGTCTCAGAAATGCCATGTAGCCCCACGTCTGTGAGGACAGGCCCTTTGCCGTGGGAGGCTTTCTGCTTCTTTTTCTTCCTTTCTTTTCTCGCCTCCCCTCTCTAGCTATGCTCCTCCCCTCGCTCCTCCTTTCTTCCCTTCTCAAGATACACACCGGGATGTCTCATAGCTGCAGCATGTGTTGGCTTAAGGCTATGCAGTGGCTGATAACTTACAGTGAACCTGGCAGTCATTTCTTATCGCAGCTCAGAGAACACTCCCATTTTACAGATGTGAAGCCTGAATCTCAGAGAAATAACTGCCCAAGGTCACTCAAGTAGCCAATCACAGCCCTCTGAGTCCCTGACCTCCCTGACCGCCAGCCCTGGCCAGAGCAGGCAGGCTGTGCTGAGGAGGGCTGTGTCCCTTGCCCACGCTGAGCACCCCAGGAATCAGTTGTCTGGGCAGAGGTCTGGGTACTGGTCCGGGGCCCAGGCCTCCACCTGGAAGAGAATCCCAAATGCAAAGCCAAGGATGCTGAGCCTGGTCTCAGGCTGCTATGAAGACCCTCCGGATGCAGGCCCAGGGGCCTGGAGAGCACTGGCGAGTGCAGGTTGTGACTAGCACAGCCCAAGTCTGCCCCCGTTTTTCTGGGAACAGCATGAGCCCAGAGGGCCTCTCAGGTGGGGTGTCTCAGGTGTGCCCACCTGGAAAAGCCTGTGCCAACACAGGGTGGGGGGGGGCTTTCCAGGAGCAGACACCCGTGACATGATGTCAGGCCACTGCCTCCTCGGGAGAGTTCAAGGACGGAGCTGCCGGGGCTGTATGTCGGGAACTGTGACACGAGCCCAGAGGTGGGCGCCGGCCGTCTGACGCTGAGCCGCCATGCGGGGAGCCGGGTCTCCTTCCTCCTTCACGGTGCTGCACTCCGGCCGAGGGCAAGATTGTCAGGTCGAAGCCAGAAGCACAGTTCAGTGGCCTGGGAGAAGCTGGCCGCCCCCTGCCTTGGATCAGTGTTCTGCCTGCTCGTCAGCCATCAGGAAAGGTGTCTCTGCTTCCAGCAAAAGGAAGGATTCCAGGGAACGCTGTGGCGCGAAGCAGGCCAGAGAGACAGAGACAGACCCTGGCTGTTCACACGGCCACGGCCACACAGGTGTCACGGCAGATCCATCAGCAAAGTCGCCGGGCGGACGCTGTGAATGGGGGGGGGTGTCTTCCAGGCTAAGGGTCACTGCCTTCCTGATTTGCAGATACAAGAGGCGCCCTGCACGTGTGTTTGCAGATCCAGCCCCCACCCCCCACCCCCACCCCCCGCCCAGGGCCCAAGTGCTGGCCCAAGTGCAGACACGCCTTCACTGCTGTCCATGCTGCGCTGACCCTCCAGTCCATCCCGCTGTCCTGCCTGGGGTTTCTCTCCCTCTTCCCCTGCTGCTTCTTCCAGGTAAGTGGTGAGCTGGTTGCTAGGGCTCCTGCTTTCCCCTGCCTGGTGCCCTCTGAGGCCCATCCAGCCCCAGGGTGAAGCTCTGTCCCTCCTCGAGAAGATGCCCCAGCTAGCTGGCCACGAAGGTGGCTGCCATGCTCCTTTCAGGATGGGCCATCCTAGGTGCCCTTGCATATTTAGGGCCAAGCCCTGGACAGGCTGACCGCAAGGGGCCTGTGAAGCCAGGGATGTGAAGCCTGGGAGTGCTGGGCTGTGCGGAAGGACAGAGCATGTGCTCCCTCGGAGGAGCCCCGAGACAGCCCGTTCCAGAACCCCAGACTGGGTGTGCCTCCTTAGAAGGTGCAGGACTTGGCAGGTGTGAAGAGTCTCGAGATAGGAGGTGATCCGGGTGGACCCCAAGTGTCATGATGTTTAGGAGAGCGGCCAGGAGGAAGAGGAAGATTCTACCTGGAGCAGGAGGACGCTGGAGCTGAGAGGGGCAGTCAGCCAGCCAAGCAGCTCCTGCACTTCTAGAAGCCAGGACAGGTGGAAACAAAGACGCCCTCACACCCCTTCTGGGTGCCCCAGCTTGCGGACACCCTTATTTCAGCCCTGGACCCGCCAGAGCTGCTGGAGAACGAATGTGCTGGTTGCAGCCCCCAGCTTCCCATCAGTGTTGGGGGTGCTGCTGATCCGGGGGCACCAGGACTCAAGAGGAGGGGAGGTGCCTCACGGGCACCCAGGGCTCTTCTGCCAGGCCTGCCAGCCTCTGCCCAGCAAGGCCTGGATCCAGACGGCACGTGGCTGCCTCCAGCACAGAGCAGCCTTGGCACTGGAGATGGAGCAGAACGCGAGTCTGCCCTGCCCACCCCACACACCCCTGCACACAGCCGGCTCTCCAGCCACAGAGCCCAGACAAGGGAAGCCAGCGGTCTGGCGTCACACAGCAAGCCAGGGGAGGGGGCGCCCCAACTCCCAGGCCGGTCTCTGCCACCCCCACCCCCACCCCAGCCTGCTCCCGAGGAAAGCTCCCTGCCACGTCCACACTCCCAGCTGCAGCGCGAGCCCCCAGCTCTCGCTCCAGGCGCCCGGGAACAAACGCGCTTGCGGTTTTCCAAGACTGGGCAACCTCACACAGAGCGGGAGGCCTGGAACAGGAGCCGGGGGGGCCTGGCCTTGGAGGAAGAATGCTCTTTGATGTGGCCTTGCCCCTTGCCCGAGACCAGGCGGCTCGCTCCGCCATCAGACTCGGCTTTTCCGCACCGCATAAAGGGGCTTTGTTCCCCGGCCGTGAGCGCCCTGAGTGCGCGGATGGCACTAATAATCAGAACCAGGCTCCCGGGGCAGAGGCGGGGGAATGACATGGTCGCTTGGACTTAAAAGACGCGTTTTGGCTGCACATTTGCCAAGTTCAAGGGAAACCTCAGCCCCCTTCCCCCCACCCCGTCACCCCCTCCCCCGTCACCCCTCTCCCCAAGCACCACCCCGCCCCCCTTATCTTGAATCGCTTTGTGATACAGGAGGAACCCTGAGCCACCGCAGTCAGGCTGGGTGTCCTCTGGGCCTTTGGCTCCAGGTCCCGTGCCCGGCACAGCCTGGCCTCAGGAGGTCAGGGTGGGGGACACATGCTCGGACCCCTGGGACATTTGGGTCAGCGGAGTTTGCCGAGGGCTGTCCAAAGCCCACGTGGTCCAGGCCTGTGTGTTCACCCTCCCCCGGGGGGCCCGGCCCTGCCTTCCACAGGGGCTGGGAGAAGTGGAGCCAGCAGGGCCGTGGTGGAGCTGAAGGCCCCGGGCCACGCGTGGGTGCTGCGCACTCAGGTGCCCCCCGCCTGGGTCTTCCTCTGCACCTGTCTCAGCACGGCCATCGCCACCCCTGGGTGGGGGTGAGGCACCCTGCCCGTGGCAGCCTCTCTGGGTCCAGGTCTCCGCACGCTTGCGCACTGACTGCAGGCGGCCCCACCGTGGCGCTGGAGGGCGACGTCACAGCACGGGTGATGCCACCGCGGAGACCCAGGGAGCCCGAACAGCGCCTGCGTCTCCACGGGGCTTTGCCCCTGGGGCTCTGTGCCCAGCCAGCAGCAGGCTGGGAGTTCGGGGGAGAGACTCCCCCTCAAGCCGCGGCCTTGTGCACTGGCTACTCTGGCAGCACACTGACCCACGTGCTGGCAACATGGCGGTGCCCAGCTCTGCCAGCCCAGACCCCACGGAGGGGCTGGTCAGCTGTCTGGGGGCCGCACATCCTAACCTGGTCAGCTGCTCTGCACGGCTCACGGACACGCTTTTGTCTGGAGAGCTGACGGATGGGCTGGGCTGCTTGGGGGGGGGGTCTCCCCTGACCGAACACACGTGCCAGAGTGCCCCCTTGCTGGGCAGCCCCTCAGAGGGGGCATCTACGCCTGCTGACCACGGCACAGGTTCCCAGGCGCCAGGGCTGGGCGCGCAGAGGTGTTCCTGCGATACGCTGGTCCAGCACCCCAGGAACGGGGGCGGGGGGCAAGTCCTGCCCGATTGAAGCCCCGGCCCCTCCTTCTCTGGCGTGTGACTCTGACGCTTCCTTAGCTGCCCTGGCCTCAGTTTCCCCAGGTTTGGAACCAGGTTATGGGCTGCCAGGTGGTTAGAGGAGCAGGTCAGGGTGCACCAGATGTGTGTGGCTGGTCCGGGGCACTGCTATCTCCCCACTTCCTGGCGCTGGGTCTGCAAGAGCACCCCCCCTCCTGTGGCATCCACTCCACCTTCCAGCTGCCTTGAAAGGACCCAGGGGAATAACGAGGACAAAAGCGCCTGGAGCGTGGATCTCCGGGGCGTGGCTAGTGCAAAGCTCAGGGCCTCGGCCTTTCTGGGGATGCAGGTTTGGGAGCGCGGCCGCCAGGCTGAGCCGGTCTCCGGGCACCGAGCCTGGGCACGAGCTTCCGGCAGCTGAAGCGAGTCAGGGGGCAGCGCGAGCTGGGTGCGCAGGGGACACTTCATGCATCGTGTGACCCGGACACCGAGTTCACTCTTTGCCCCCTTCCTCATGGCCGTTCCTGGCCGTTCCTCTCCCCGTCACCCTCCCCTGCGCCCCTTGGCCTTTCCCCTTGCCTTCTCATCTCCTCACGCCCTCGCTGCTGTATTGATGGCCACCCGTGTCCCGGTGCCCGGCCTGGCCACTGCGGCAAGGCTCGGGTTTGTCTGTCCTCCTGCCCGGCCACTTGGCTGCGAGCTCCTGCTTTGTCCACGCATGTCCTCAGGGACCAGACCTGCTCTCCTTGGCCCCGTCCTCCAGGGGGGAGGTGGGGGTCAGGGGTCATGCAAGCGTTGCCCTTGTCCTCGGCACCGGGGAGGCCGCATGAGACTGCCCAGCGATGCATTTCTCTCCAGTGTCTCCACATCAACCTCACGGCCAGCCGAGGCCAGGGCTTTGGGAGAGGCAGCCGGCTGGGGAGGTGGGCGGTGGGCAGTGTGGACGCTGAGTCAGCCTGGTGTTTGCAGACCGTGGGTGCAGGAGGGATGAGTGGGTGCCAGGAAGACCACAGCAGGTGGGCACGGCCACGGGCACAGAGGACGCATCAGCCTCCGCTGGACGCAGCCAGGGACCTGCCCCTCGGCCTGGGGCTGTGAGTGCAGCACCCACTGGTGCAGCCTTTGGGCACTTGTCCATCGGCGCGTCCACTCCTGGATGGACTCTGGGGGTCAGCCGGGCTCCCAGCCTGGCCTGTGGACTCGGGGGCGGAGCTCAGAGCCGCTCCGCGTTTCACCAAGGCCACAGCTGGCCGCCCTGGCATCTGGCCGGAGCAGCCGAACCAGGGCCTGGACCTGGGCCTCTGGGGGCATGGCTGGAGTGGACACGATGTACCTCCCATTTCGTATGCAAAGGCCCGGGTCCCGGGGCTGGGGGGCCGCAGAGGGAGCCCTGGGCTGGGGCAGGGGAGGCCGGCTTCCCAGCCAGCCCGCACCGCTGGCAGGGTGGGGCACGCACGCCGTCTTCACATCGCTGTATTTGGGGTCCGTGGGAGCCGTCAGCTGCGGGAATCACCGCACCGGCTGCCTCTAAGGACCTGGGGCTGACGCTGGGGTGGAGCAGACGTCACGTCCGCTGCTGCCTAGAGCCACAAGCCTAAGGAGGGGCAGGTGTGGGCCACCCTTGATGCCAAGTGCCCGGCCGTGCTGCCCGTGCAGGACAGCTGGTGGCAGGACGCCCTCGCAGCAGGCCCTCGGCCCACATGTGCAGCCTGGTGCCTTGCGACCTCGCCCCTGGGTGTTTAACGTTCCTAAAGACTTCCTTTGCTTGCGCAGAGCAACGCGCCTGCCCGAGCATGCCACCCCGGCGCCCTGAGGCCTGAGGCGGGCCAGCTACGGGCGGCCTCTGGCTCCAGGGCAGTATGAGCTCCCCCGAGTCACCGACTTGCTGCCTGAGTTGGCCCGAAAGTCCACAGGTGCCACATCTCCAGCCCCCAGCCCCCCCCTCCAGCTGAGGGGCAGGCGAGCTTGCCCTTCCCTGCTCAGAGAGGACTTTGTCGGTTCAGGCTTTCTCAGGATGGAGCGACTGGCCCTCCCCCTCCCCCCACAGCAGCAGGAGCAGCCAGAGCCAGGGTGGGCCAAGCAGGGCGATACGATGCAGGGACCCAGGAGCTCTTGGCTGCTGAAGGCCAGAGCTTGCTCAGGATGTGCAGTTTCTTGCTCCTGCAGGGGGCGCTGCACTGGGCTCCGGGGCTGGGAGGGTCTGCGGTGGACAAAGGCGCCGCCCATTCAGCCCCTGGGAGCTGCCCCTGACTCTGCAGGCTGCCCAGGTCTGGTAAGGAGAGTGGACAGGACAGACAGACCTTCCTGGAGGAACAGAGAGGTGGGGGTAGGGGCGTGGCATCGCTGCGGGTGGGGTCTCAGGCTCCACTTCCAGCAGGGGCTCTTCGGCCTGGGCGCCCACCACCTTCTTCAGGTCACTCCTCCTTGCGAGTGTCCAGGGTCTGCTGCGGCTGCCCTGCTGCTCAGCCCTCTGGTCTGAGCCGCGGCCTGCAGTGGACGTGGTTAGGGCAGAGACCCTGCAGCTGTGCCCACCGGCTGCTCTCCGGGCCCCTGGGTGGCTGGTCACTGACTCCGGCTCCCCCAGCACAGCGTGGCCTCCTTTTCCTGCCAGCCTGGTTTCTGGGTCCTTCCGCAGGAGACGGGGGAGCCTGGCCTACTTTGGAGGTGACGAGCCAACGGCCCTCGATGGGAGGAAGCGATAAGGCCCCGGCCCGTGACTTCCTGCTCTGCGAAGCCCAGGTTCCCACGGCGGCCAGCAGCTGGGGTGGGGCCCCCCCGCCCTGCAGGTTGTCACCAGCCGGTTGGGCCCCTCCAGTGCCCCGCGCTGACGGCCGAGGCAGGTGGCACGTCCAGGTGCGACCAGAGTGGCTGTGGCTGCGCCCACGGGTGCAGGGGTGGAGGGACTCGGTGCTGGCTCCCTGTTCTTCCCTGCTGCGGTCCTCACAGGGCACCGAGTGCCCTGGCCTAGCAGGACGTTCACCTGCTTGCTGCTGGGACAGTGCAGGCATTACCCGATAGTCCTGTGGACCCCTCTGGTCACCCCTCAGGAGTGGACATTGCTCAATGGTCCTATGAACCCCACTGGTCACCCCTCAGAAGTGGACATTTTCCGATGGCCCCATGGACCCCATTGGCCATAGTTTGATGGCTCTGTGGACCTCACTGGTCACCCCTCAGAACTGGGCATTGCCCGATGGCCCCGTGGACCCCTCTGGTCACCCCTTAGGACTGGGCATTGCCCGATTGCCCCATGGACCCCACTGGTCACCCCTCAGGAGTGGGCATTGACTGATGGCCCATGGACCCCTCTGGTCACCCCTCAGGAGTGGACATTGCTCAATGGTCCTATGAACCCCACTGGTCACCCCTCAGGAGTGGACATTTTCCGATGGCCCCATGGACCCCATTGGTCATAGTTTGATGGCTCTGTGGACCCCACTGGTCACCCCTCAGGAGCAGGCATTGCCTTATGGCCCCATGGACCCCTCTGGTCACCCCTCAGGAGTGGACATTGCTCAATGGTCCTATGAACCTCACTGGACACCCCTCAGGAGTGGACATTTTCCGATGGCTCCATGGACCCAATTGGTCATAGTTCGATGGCTCTGTGGACCCCACTGGTCACCCCTCAGGAGCAGGCATTACCCGATGGCCCCGTGAACCCTACTAGACATCCCTGGGGAGCAGCAGAGGCTACTAAGTGCCAGGCGGGAAGCAGGTCCAAGGGCCCTCGGCGAGATTGTCCAGGCACTCGGTTATCTTGGTCTTGGCCTGTCACAGCCTCACGCCTGCGGTCAGGAGCTCCAGGCCTGCTGGGTGAGCACCCCCGCTCCATGGCATCACGCTGTCCGGCCTGCAGCTGTGCACGGTGGCCACTGCTGCCTCAGGGCTCCGTGTGCCCACACCCTTCGCATCACGGAAACGTCCTTGTGACGCTGCACCTGGGCCTGGAAGGAGGCTGCGCTCACCCGCCCACATGCCCCAGCCCCTGGGCCTCTACCCCCATGGCGGGCGGGCTGGGCCACAGCGCAGCAGCTCTGCTGAGTGGGCTGGGGACCAGCGCAGGGGTGGCAGGGGGTGGGCACCTGCGTGAGCAGCAGTGATGTGGGCACGTCTCACACGCCAGCATTGAGCTGTGGCGTGTGGTCAGTGGATGCAGGCGTGTGGCAGAGACCAAGTGACACACACAGGTGACGCTGTTCCCCCGGGTGAGTTGCTTCTAGACGTAGCGGGCTCAGACCCCCCTGCTCCCCTCACCCCACGCATAGACTCTGCACCGCTTATTTCTCTGGTTTTGTAGTTTGTGCCCATGAAGCTTTCCATTAGTGCTTGAACTCTCTGTTAAGTGGCGCTCTGGATGGCCCAGCAGAGAGGAGCGATGGTTTTTCATTAGGTTCAGGAAAGAGCAAAGTCCAGTGGCCGCTCTCAGCGCACGGCGGGGTAACGTGGGCATGGCAGGGTAACGTGCCCTCATAGTGTCTCGGGTTTGCGTCTCCGAAGCGCATGTCAGCTCAGCCACATCACGGCTGCGGGAGGACAGAACGAGCCAGTAAGCAGAGCTCCGCGGGCTCCTGCGACCTCATCAACGCCCTGCGGCCTCACGCCTCTCCCGGCACAGACGTGCCTGGCATCCACAGTTGCTTTGTAGGTGGCGGGGAGCTTCCTGGATGAGCTGGTCCGGGGTTCCTGATGCAAGCAGAGTGAGGTCTGACCCCGCACTCTGCAGACCACTCGACTGGCCTTCCCGCGGCTGTGAGAAGCCGCCCAGCTCTCAACAGTGCCATGTCGCCGGGGGAAGGAAGGATCCGTGTCCTCTGATACCCAAGAATCACCCGGCCCTGCTGGTCTGGGGTGCGGGCAGGTTGAGAGCCAGGCTGGTCACCGGGAGCCGGCAGGGTCGGCAGGGAGGTCAGGTAGGCGTGGACTCGCATGACCCCAGACAGACCTTGGGCTAGTTACTTCCTCTCTTGAGCCTTGGGGACAATGGGTGGTGGGACAATACTTCCCAGGGATCCCCGTCCTGCCGGGACAGGAAGCAGAATGAGACAACTGTTCTGGTCACTGAGCTTGACACCCAGGGGGACAGAAGACATCGCATCTGGTCCTGTTTCTAGAATTTGTGGAGCTGCCTGGGCAGCTATTTCTTTTTCAATCACTGATTGATTGATTGACTGATTGATTGATTGATGATTGATTGATGATTTTCCTGCAACGTTGGTCAAAAAGCTGCAGTGTAGTCACGTGATGGAATGTTACCCCCTGATCAAAAACGGCCATCTTGCCAGGCCTGGTGGCACATACCTTTAATCCTAGCCTTGGGAAGCTGCTTGAGTCTGCAGGTTTGAGACTACCCCAGGGCAACATAGCGAGACCTAGTCTCAAAAAATAGCTAGGCGTGGTGGCAGTCACCTGTAATCCCAGCTACCTGGGAGGCTGAGGCTGGGGATCACTTGAGTCTGTGGGTTCGAGACTACCCTGGGCAGTATAGTGAGACTTATTCTCAAAAAAATAGATGGGCGCACGCAATAGTGTTCACCTGTAATCCCAGCTACCTGGGAGGCTGAGGCTGGGAATCGCTTGAGTCCGCGGGATCAGGACTACCCCAGGCGACATAGCGAGATCTAGTCTTAAAAACAAACAAAAAAACCAAACAGACAAAAGACCCAAAAATGACCATCTCAGGCTGTTGGCGGCGTCATGGACGGAACATGGATGATGGAGCACGAGGCGCCAAGTCAGGGCGAAACTCACTCTTGACAGGAACCTGCTCCAGGCTGCTGGGGCTTCGTTGTGACTCTGGCGAGGGAGGCTGTTCTGCCTGACACCTGGGAGGGAGGTGTCTGTCATTGCCCTTGAGCAAGGTTGGCCCCTGGCCCTGCCAGGTCCCTATGTCCTCAGGACTCACAGAGGGTTTGGAGAGAAGCGTTGCAGTGCGTTGGGGGGCAGTAGGCTTTCATGGGGTGATCAGGAGGTGTAGCCCCTAACATGGCCCTGACCCGCTTCTCTGGAACCAATCGCTCCCCTGTTCTTCATGTTCAGGCATCACCAGAGGACAGGTGGCTACGTGCAGGATGTCCCTGCTGCTACTGTGGGTTTGCGTCGCTGTTCACAAGATAAGGAGCCAAAGTGAGCTCTGCTGTTCAAACCCAGGGAGCTCAAGTGTCAACTAACTCGTCAGCAACTTCCTGGCATCTTCCTCGGTTTGATTGGGTTGCTGTTTTTGGACAGTTGATAGGTGTGATGGGCTTAGGAGGAAGGTGGTGGTGAGATGAGGTGCTATCGTCTTCTTGTGCCATCATATGTGCGCAGTGCCAACGTGTCACTGCCGAGGTTGACCTTGAGCTCCTGCCCAAGGTCATGGACATCAACTCCCTCTTCTCTAAAGCAGTCTCCCCTGGGTGGAAGTCACTCTATGCAGGCCACCCTTCCAAAGTGGAGGAACACCTTCTTGAGGAAGGTGGGCATAATGGATGAGGTGATCTGTTATTCTTCCATGAAGGGACTCTGTCTCTTCTCTTTTGCTCACTTGCTTATCAATCATTAAGTCACATTACTATGTGGAAAACGGTGTGCAGAGACCTCGGATAATGAAAAAACTGAACTGCAACATGAAATAGTTATCCCATTTCCAGATATTTCTCTGAAGAAGACAGATAGGAAAACAAAGAGATATATGTGCTCCTATGTTCGTTGCAGCATCATATACTTACACACATACAGTTCAGGGCTGGGAACTACCTCAATGTTCATGTACAGATGAGCTAATAAAGACTGGTCAAGGCGCATTGTGGAATACTACTCAGCTATGAAAAATGCTGGCATCCTGCCATTGATAGCAGCATGAATGAACCCAGAGGGGATGGTGATGAGTGAAATAAGTCAGAAAAAGAGAAGCATCCTGATTTCACACAGAGACACAAAACGAATTAACTAAATCAAGCAAAAATGAACCTTTAGACTTTCAGAGCAATTAGTGGCTGCTAGAAGGGAAGGGAAGGAATTATTAAAAGCATAAGTTACATCAGTAGGCTATCTGGGAAATCTGATTTTATATCTGGGCTGTCATTTAATATCACATCGCTGATGTGTTGTTCAGATCATCCCCGCGTTGGTCACGGGGAGCTCTTTTAATTGTCTCTCAGGATTTTAAACACATTTCATTAGTTTGGTTCTTGAGGATGCCCTCCTTGGCATCACAGAAAGTTCTAAACACCTCGTGAATGTCCTGTTCCAGCTTTGGAATAAGCCATTTTCTTGAGGACATCTAGTTACTATGATTGATGTAGAGACCAAGACCTGTGCCTTTGGGTTTCCACAGGTGGTGTATCACCTCTTCTCTAGCTGCTAGAACTACTACTTGTGCTAGATGTTAGAGAAGAGGTGATACACTACCTCTAGTACAAGAAATAGTTCGGCATCACATTATCTGTGCAGGCAAAGAGTTACGTATTGGATTATCTGACAAACACCACCACCCAGAATGGCTTAATTTTCCTTAGGCTGGGAATAAGACCACCTTGGATTAAGCAGTAAAGATTGTATCTAGACTTCATTGTGGGCAGATAATCACTTGCTGTGTCATCTGTAGCAACTTAGTGATCTTTCTGGTTTCTCATGTGCAAATTGGAAAAATAATGTTTCATTTATGCAGCTATTTTTAGACTGGCCAATCACATGTATTAAATGCCCAGAACCACGTCTTCCCTGTAAATACATATTATTAGCCACAGTTGAAAACCCTGGCTTGATGTGTGGTCTCACACATGGATATGGCCAGTAAACAGAGTGGTTAATATGGGCATGGTCATCTGTACTGGACATATAATCAAATCTAAAACATCAGAGCCATTACTGTACCCACTTTATGGATGGAAAGACTGAGGCACAGAAAACCTTTGCTACTGAACACAGCCCGGATGCAGGGAGAAGGAGGTAATCTGGCCCGGTTGCAAACTCTTCATCGCTGCACTGGAGCATGAACTTGGGTGGCCAGAGGCCTCAGCTGTCATATGGGGCTGACAACCCCAGACTCTCAGGCTGTTGGATGTCCACATATATCTATTCATTCAGCAGGCAAATATCCAGAGAGCAATTCCACAGGCTCTAGGTGCAGATCACCTAGAATGCATGCAACTGGATATGTAAGAGACTCTCAGCACATACTTCTTATGGAAGCATGGTTTGCAAATGGATTTTAGTCCCTTTTTGTTTCCTGGGGGAGATCACTTGTGGGGTGGACTGCTTGCCCAACTGTGCATGGTCAGCTTGGCAGAGCCTGTGTTAGGGCTGGGATCTGAGAGCTAGAACTAGAAAAACACCCCCTACCTTTGCGGGTCATGTGTTCTAATTCTGCATTGCATCTTTGCAACCTCGAGAACAGAGCATACATGACCAGCACTCCAGTTCATTATTATTTTTATTCTGATCATTGATTAGCCTCAATTTTAGTAATCAGGCCATTATCAGAGGCACAGAGCAACGGGGTGGTGCTGGGAGATGTTTTCCAGAAGTAAAGCCCCAGTCTGTATCTTTCTCCAGTTTCCCCAGCGAGTGTAGACACTCCCATGATGCTCCTTCTTGAGCGGTTACTCTGTGTCACTGAGTCCAGAGTTGGGGGGGGAGATGACATGTCAGCTCAAGGGACAGGACACCCGCTGGCTGGGGGACTGAGGAGCCCATGCACCTGCTGCAGGCTTTGCCTGGGAGCTGAGAAGACAGTGGTGGCTGGGGGCTTGGAGAAGGAAGGAACAGAGACATCACGCCCTTGACATCAGTTCTCTTGAACTAAGAAGCCCCAGTTTCTCCCAGCCATGGGGCTTTGCAACCTTCTCCAATGTCTCTGTCGGGGCTTTGGACTTTGCATGCTTGGGAATCTGACGGCTTCGCGGGTGTTCCTGGGAGTTCTGCATGCACATATAACCATGCATATAATCCTGCACCCCCTACCTTTGTGGGGCCGTGTGTGCTGAGTCTGCACTGCATCTTTGCAACCTCGAGAGCAGAGCATAAGTGACCAGCACTGCAGCTCATTATGCTGGGCCAGGGCTGCGAGGACAGTCACAGAGGTCAAGGTGCTGAATCGAAACGTAGGTTCAAGTCCTCCTCAGCTCTCAACTCGGACCTGCTCAGCCTCGTTCTCTCCTCCTAGGTGTGTTGCTCCATCCGGGTTCTCCAGGGTGTGGGTTCTGTTCCTCTGACCGTAGGGAGCCCCCCAAGTCCATAGTGCAAGGTTCTGTTGTGCCTTTGACGATGCCAAGGGGGGGTCTCAGGAGATGAGCCTCCACCCTCCAGCTGGGCTGTTCCACGTTCTGTTTGCCCGGCTCAGTGGGGCTCCCTCTACCCGGAGCCTATGTTTCCATCTCCAGGAGAAGCCCAAGATGGGAGCGGCAGTTGCCTCCGCCTCCTGGACGACGTCATCGAGGCACAGGAATCTCAGCTACTTTCACGTCGCTGGCCGCGGAACTTGTGTTTGAACACTGGTCGGCTGCAGGCAGCGGGGGATGGAATCGCAGTCCTTGTCGCTGTTCGTTGTGGTGCAGGCGGGGCTGTGCCAGGCATGTGGTGCAGGCAAGTAAAACCTTGCCGAGGCTCAGTCTTGGAGGGAGAGCCACGCGGAGCCAGAGCACAACATGGGCGCGTGGCGGAGGATGGGCAGGAACCTCCGTGTCTCACGTGCCTCATCTGGGAAACAGGGTGATGATGGTGTGTTCTCTGCTCCTGGTGGAGGAGGATGCAGTGATCCGCATAAACCTGCAACAGGCAAGCCCCCATCGGCCGGGGCAGCCATGCTTATTGCATTTTATCTCTGCTGCCCTCTGAGAAAGCAGCCTGCAGGAAATGCATGCAGAAGCACCACACGGGTGGATGGGAAGCTGGGTGATACAGAGCATCCATCACAAATAACCGTGGCACACTATGTCCAGAATGGCCTTGATCCCTTGTCCTTGCAAAGTCACCCGAAGATTGAGCGTGTCTGAAAGCAGACCCCACGCCTCCTGATCTCTGTCCGGAGGCAGGTATGGGTGGTGGGGAAAAACCTGCCCCACGAGTGTTTGAGGATCCTCTGGCGGTCACGAGTGGCTCGAAGTGTGCACGTGTGGTCGGTCTTGTGCGTGGTCCGGCCGAGCAGCGAGGCTCTCGCTCAGCAGCAGATGCTGGGTGCCAAATACATCTCTGATGGCGTCCAACAACCTGGCAGGAGTTATCGACTGACAACAATCGTTTTTAAACAAGGCCCAGTAGCCGGAACTGTCTGCTTTCTTTTTCCTCCAGTGAGCTGAGTTGGTTTGGATGCGAGATGCTTGGCTATTGGCTGAGACGAATGAACGCTGCTGCCACTCAGCCTTAGGCCCCTGCCCAATTCCCTCCAATGAGAGCACGAGGCAGAGAGGCCCAGAAAACATTTCTGAGGTTTTCCAAGCTCTGTGCAGGAGCAAACCTGGCATGGAAGTTCAGTGCACCAACCTCCAATGGGGAAGCCGGATGAGCCCACCTTGGTGGTGGTGAATGGGTAGGTGAGAGGAGGAAGAGAAGGAAGGGGGAGGGAAGGAAGGGAAGAGAGAGGAGAGGATGGAAGGGAAGGAGAGGGAAGAGTAGGGCGGCATTAGGGCAGGGAACAGAGGGAGTTGAGGGAGGAAGGAAGAGAAGGAGGGGAGGGAGGAGGGAAGGGAAAAGGGGAAGGGAGGAAGAAGGAAGGGAAGGGAGGGGGAGGGTGTTCAGGGTAGGGAGGGGAAGGAATAGGGAGAAGAGGGAGTTGAGGAGGGTTGGGAGAGAGGGAGAAGAGGGAGAAGGGAGGGAAGGGAAGAAAGAGCACACCCAATCCCCTCGCAGAAGCCACATCTCTCCAGGGTTCTACACCAGGCATGGGCTTTTGGGGATGGTGCTAATGTCTCTCTGGTTTGTCACACAGAGATTGTCATGTCACCTCCCATCATTCCCATGAGGAGCCTCTAGAGACCCACAGAGTCTCTCTTCCCTCCCTGACCCCGTGGACTCTCCATCCTGCCTTTCTTTCCCATCTGCTTCGGCCCACCTCTTCCTCCTCAGGGTGCCCCCTCACCCCAAGTCACCCCTGAAGATCCCATCCATGACCTTCATTCTCTCCCTGTACTGGGCATCTCCCACCAGGGCCCTGGCGGCAGGTATGCATGTACACAGGCTGCTGTGGCAAGCACCAGGCCAAGCCGCTTAGATGGCAGGGATGTGTCCTTATCCCCTGGAGGCTGGAGTTCCAGGATGGAGGGGCTGGCATCTTGGGTTTCTCTGAGGCCCCCTGGAGGCTCAAAGATGGACCACTCCCCTCATGCCCAGGGAGTCACTCCAAGGTGGCTGTGCTTGTCCTTCTATAGGGCTGGGTCATCCTCTGACCTTAGTCTGACCACTGACCTTAGCCTGTCATCTGACCTTAGCCTGACCGCTGACCTTAGCCTGACCTCTGACCTTAGTCTGACCTCTGACCTTAGCCTGACCTCTGACCTTAGTCTGACCATTGACCTTAGTCTGGCCTCTGACCTTAGCCCAACCTCTGACATTAGCCTGACTTCTGACCTTAGTCTGACCACTGACCTTAGTCTAACCTCTGACCTTAGCCCAACCTCTGACCTTAGCCTGACTTCTGACCTTAGACTGACCTTAGCCTGACCTCTGACCTTAGCCTGACCTGTGACTGCCACAGTCACATCTGCGAGGACTCTGTCCTCGAATCCAGGCACTTTCAGGAGTCAGGCGTCCAGTGCTGGGAGGAAGACCTTCAGTCTGCAGGCTGGAGGTCCCTCAGTAAGAATCAGGAGTGGGAAACTCCGTGCTCAGAGCTGCAGCCGCTCCTGCGGCTGTGGGGAGGGGTCCAGCTCCTCAGCAGCGCCCACAAGGTTCTCCTCTCCAGGCTTCTCAGCCTCACCTCAACCCAGGCCTTTGCCAAGGTCGCCTGTCTGTGCCTCTGTCCCAGGAACACTTCCAGATGTTCCGGATGCTCCAGAACAGCTGCGTCAGGGTCCCTACTGTGCAGGGGAGAGCTCCCCGGTACAAGCCACGCCCTCAGGTGCCTCTGGAACCCCGACCTTGCCCAGGCCTGCCTCACACGCTGCCTGGGAGAGTGAGTGTGCCCTGAGCTCAGCTCCAGCCAGTGCGGGGCTTCCCCCCAGAGCTGAGCTCTGAAAGCCGACAGGGCATCTGGGAGTGGCCCAGGGACCACCTGCCCGCAGGCTGGGAGGCTGACCTGCAGCACACTGTCCCCTGCCCAGCCCTGCACATAGCACACGCCCATGACCGAGGCCCGGGGCCCAGAGAAGGCTGCAGTCAGCGCCTCTCACACTTGTCAGCTGAAGCCCACAGGAACTTCCTGCCTCCCCACAATCCTCCTCAGGATCCTCCCTCTGCTGCCATTGGGGTCCCCTGCTGCAGACCGCTCCCGGCTGTGATGGCTGTGATGGGGCTGCAGAGTGGGGCTGCATGGCCCCCTTCTCACTCCTGCAAGGCCCGGCCGCCTCCATGTGGCTGTGGCCCGAGTAGAGGCTCCTGCACAGTGGCACCTTTCCCCTCTTCTCCCTCCAGGCTGCAGGTCTCAGGTGGGGCCATCACAGAGACTTTAGGGGTTCTGGGGGCATGGGGACTGTTTTAGGGTGCAGCCAGATGCCCATGGAGGGGTGGGGGCCTTGACCTTGGCTGCCTGAGGGAGCTCAGGGGGCAGCTGCACCTGAACAGCTGTGCAGCCGCTTGTAACTGCTGGGCTGCAGCGGATGCAGGACTCAGGGTGCAGGGTGACGTGGCTTTGATGAGGTCCCACGGCGCATCTCCACGGGGGACAGCCTCCTGCAGAAGCAGGCATGTGTTGTGGCTGCTAAGAGGCCCAGAGGCCGTGGGAACGGCCCTGCCGGAGGAAGCCAGTGGGCGCACCTAGAAGGCTGTGGCCCTGGCTGGGGCCTCAGCCAGCAGGTGTCCGCCCCTGGCCTTGCAGTCAAGGTCAAGGGCAGCACACACTTGCGGAACAAGGGGAGCCAGGCCTGCTGTTCCTCCTCCCCTGGCTCCCCGCGGCCCCTGTTGAGGGTCAGCACAGGAGCCAGCAGCTGACATGGCTCCTTCTCCCCATCCACCAGTAGACCCGGCCGGGACGGGGCACAGCGGGGAGTAGCTGGGCCCTTGCTGAGGCTCACAGCCGGTGCCCCTATCCCCACCTCAAACCTGCCCCTGAGTTCCAGCCCTCAGAAGAGAACTTGGCCCTGACCCTGTCACTCTTCCTGCAGCTGGCGGATGCTGCTTGACGAGTGGCCTCCCAGGCCGCGTCTAAGGAAGTTTCCAAGGCGTTTGCAGCCACCGGACTTCCCTGGTGGGGTCACAGGGCACTGGGGGAGGTGGACAGCAGCAGTGGGAGGCCCCAGGGTGGCCAGTTCCCTCATGCTTTCTTGGGGGCCGTGCCCCCTTCCTTGTCCATGCCAATGACCTCCCCTTGCTGCAGCAGGCAGGTGGGTCAGCGTGCATCTTGTTGAACCTTCGGTGCTGGTCATATCCCTCAGGGTCTGAGCATCTGCAGGGGAGGTGACCTGCTCAAGGCTGCCTGGGTCCGAATGCAGTGAAGCTGGGACTCACCCCCAAAGCAGCACCTGCTCACCGGCCAGCACCCCACTTCCCAAGGTCAGAATCTCAAATTCTGATGAGATCTGGACTTTCCCTGTGTCCCCAAGACCCAAGTCCCCACTGGGGAGAGGGTTAGGCTGGTCTGAGCCCAGTAGGCACCCACGGGCTGGAATGCATTTCCACCTTGGGGTGTGGGGCTGCAGACCCCAGGCAAGCAAGAGCATGTGCAGGAGGCCCCACCCCTTTGGAAGTTTTCCTGTTCAGGGATCATGAAGCTTTGGTGTCACAAACGTCTCCTCTGAGCCTTTAGAAGTTAAACCTACGTGAGGGTTTGACAAGGAAAGCTTTGCTCCTGTTTTCTTCTTTCTCGGGATGAAAAGTCCAAATACAGACAGCCCGGTAGGGAGAGTGAGCCTCCCAGGGGGCTCGTGGCAGCCTCGCTGCTCAGCCAGACTGAACTCGGCCTGACCCTGACCCCAGGCTGCCAGTACCCCAGCCCTCCTCGCCTGCCCATGCCCACCTTCAGAGTTGTGGCAAGCAGGGAGCTTTTCCTCCTAGCAGCTGCCCCTTCTTATTGTTCTCTATTCCCCGCCCCATTGTCTATCACTTGGCTTCCTCCTTTCTCTCCGAACCCCAACCTGCTCCCCACTTCCTCCACCAAATCCCTATGACCCACAGAGGCAATTGGAGGCTGACTGTGATGCTGTACGGCCTGGAGAGTGTGATCTGGACACAGTGGAATATTACTCAGCCCTGATAAAGACACACTTGCATCCACAATAGCATGCATAGAACTGGAGGGGATGATATTAAGAGAAACAGGTCAGAAGGAGAAAGATTCTTGGTGGCTTCATTCCTATGCGGAACATAGAGGTAAGACTGCAGCCCTCAAAGGGACCTGGAGGTCACTGTGCTGTTTAAGAGTCCCTGCCCAGCCTATCTCATGTCACCTGGGTGGTGGCCCCTCTGAGAGTCACCTGACCTGCAGCTGCCCCACTCCTCACAGCCCCATCTACGAAGCTTCAGAGTTCCCCAAAGCTGGCTTCTCCTGAAAGATGTTTGTAGCTCCCAAGCTAAAGAGACCTTTGTCCTCTGTGGGCCCAGGACCTCTGACTGCAGTGTGTCCGCAGAGCACAGCACATTCGGCCTCTCCTCTCTGGCTGAGCTTCCCATCTTCCCTAGGACCATGAATCCTCCCCTCCTGGGGCAGGGGGACACTGCTGATTGGAACTGATGCTTCCAGTCCCTCCCCCCCAGTTCTGTGTGACCCCCACATGGAACTCCATGGTCACCCTTGATCTGAGCCCACACATCCATGGGCAGCAGCAGAGGATTCTGTGGTTCTGTGGCTGTGATGCTGTATGGCCTGGGCATAGTGGAATATTACTCAGCTCTGAAAAAGGCACACCCTTGCATCCGCAGCAGTATGCATGGAATTGGAGGGGAAGATGCTAAAAGAGACAGGTCAGAAGGATTAAGACAGAGTTTTGATGGCTTCACTCCTATGTGGAACATAGAGAAACAGAACAAGGAACAGACAAAACCACCCTGGGTGATCTGACTGCAGAATTTAAGCTAACAGAGGGGGGTCGTGGCAGGGGGAGCCATGGGGGGAGGGGTCCATAAGCTACAGTGGGGAATTCAGGACGCCCCGGTTGTGAGTGTGGTGTGACACATACATTTGAGGAAGGCACCCTCTCAGCCACATGCAGTGTTGTCAAGCATCATTACCTCACAGACACATCATCATGAAATGATGCCTGAAGGTAAAAACAAAATTCTGTGATTTAAAAAAAAAAGGTTCATTTACTTAAGCTTTGAAGTTGATCGTCCCATCTGCAAAGGAGACTGATGGCCTGGATGATGACTAGATGCACCTATAACTAATATAAAAAAATCATCAGATTCCAGCAGGTCTTGTATGGAAACACAACTGTAGATGGCATAGATGCAGACGTGCAGTGCCAGCCTGGCTCTCAGAAGCAGCGGTCTACCCGCTCCAAGTGACCAGGCCCCGCTGTCTTTCCTCGCCCCTTCTTGGAGCTGGCCCACGTTGAGGCCACCGTCATCCTGCTTTTAGCTCCTAAGCCTTTGAAAGCTTTATTTTTTGATCCTCTTATCTTTTATGCTTTCTTATTCTGTTGTCTACTCGGGAAGATGGAACTGTTCTTGGTGAGTATATTGAGAAAAAAATATATACAAATGACCTGAAAAGATGTTTTAAGGTAGTTTGAAATGTAGGGAATTCAGAAAACATGTCAATCCCCATGCCGACCATATTGGGGATGTCACACTGACATCACCCACCCTCACGCATCCATGCCCAGATGCCTTTTTAAATTTTCTTTATGGACTATATTGTCGCGAGTCAGCTGCAATATGATCAAAGAGTCCCGAGAGGGAGGGCAAGGATTCTATCTGAGTCAAGAAGACTCCTGACAAAAGGGTTCACAGCCTCTTTCTCTGGACTGGGGCACAGAGTTTATTTAGAAGCAGACTTTTATAAAAAAACATGTAGCAAGCAGTAACAAAAGAAAGTTTGATCCAGGATCACTTGGTTACAAGCATATCTTTACCAGCATGTACAGTCTAAGCTTTTCAAGTGTGACCAAAGTATGAACTCCAGGAATTATTTTACAAAGATAGCTTTATGGGTAGTCAAAGACTTTCTTCTTTTTCCCTCCGTACTCATTAGGCAAACAGTCAGCAGCTTCTCAGAGCAGGCCTGAAATAGAGCAATGAGAGCACAGCTCCTGACAATTATATAGACATGTATATCATTTGTTCTTAGATGGTTGTATGCCCCAAATTTCTCCCACCACCACATTACCCATGAACCATCATCATGATCCCTTATGCTCATCCCTCCCTCCTGCCCCTCCCTTGCCTGCATAAAAGTGAGACCATCTGGTATCTCTCTTTCTGTTTCTGGCATATCATGGCCAGCATGGGTCCCTCCAGCTCCACCCACATTCCATGCATGACCTGTGTTCATCTTTCGTGATGGACTTCACACTTAAAGCACTGATGTGAGCTCCAAAAAACAGCAGTTCCAATCTCCCCTGGACCCCGGCCCAACTCCTGCCAGTATCTCTTGGGGTGAATCTCTGCTTCCAGGACCTCAAAGAAGTGGGCTCGTCCAGAATGGATGCTGCCATGGCCGGCTTATTGCCTGGAGTCCTATCCGTGGTCCTGGAGTCCAGAATCCTAGAGGTCCATCTGTGGTGTGGCCACTGCCAGAATGATCTTGGTTTTCTGTGGCCTTTGGTGTCTCGCTGCCTTTCCATCCTGCCCTTGTCCACTCAGTCACCTGCCTGCGAACACCTGCTTGTTCCACTGAAGTCTCTGTTGTTTTAACACTGCTCTTTTTAATTGAGGTAGAGTTGCAACGTATGGGTATAGGTGCATACTTATTTCATGTCTGTGATCGCACCACACCCTGCACCAAGCCCTCATCATCTTCCATGTTGGTCAGTGGGTACCTGGCAGGACACGTGCTGTCTGAGGGGACCCCTTGCGCGATAGGATCCCCATATGGACTCTCCCTCCCTCGGGAAGGACTGACCCACTGAAGCCTCACTGGGGAAGCCCACATGCCCTTGACTGTGTGCAGAGAAGTTGGGGGACAGCACTCCTGCCCAGGCTCCCCAGAGCCATGTCTCCTCTGCCACACGATGAAACCTGAAAGCACGCCGCGGCTGCTTTTTGGGGTTCAGATCCCTGCTGTCCCCCATTTTCAGGTGACTCCTGAGCTTTTCCAGGCCAGGGAGCCAACCCGTCATGTAGGTGTGAGCAGGCTCTCCTCCCACAGCTCATGGAGGGGACGAGCTGAACGTGGTCCTGGCCGGGACACTTGAGGTCGAAGTCGCACAAGACTCCGAGTGGCCATAGGTCATAGGCACCGCTGCTGCTGGACTCAGCAGTGCCACGGAGGATCTGGCCTGGGAAGTCCAGGTGGACCCATGCTGCATGGTCCCAGCAACGGTACCAAGTGTCTCGGGTCTCAGCTTCTTGGCTGTCTGGTGGCACTGATGCAATTCACCTGGCTCTGGACGGTGACTAGAGTGGGGTCTGCAGCAGCTGGAAGACCCCACTAGTCCCCACTGGGACCTAGTGTGCAGAGAGTGAGGGAGCAACACCAGATCCAGAGGCTACATTGTGTGTCTCCATGCAGACATCCTGCTGGGACAATGAGAATTCTGGGGGTGAGTGCAGGTCCATGGGTGCCAGGGGCCATGGACGAGGCAACTTCAGCCATTGGAGAGGGTCTCCAGTGGCTGTGGTGCTGGTTCTGGACTGGATGCCTTTGCAGATCCTTCCAATGAGGTACCTTAACAGGAAACATTTCCCGGCATGTAGCTTGTATCTAGACAGCCAAACAGGTGGATGGGTTGATGCGATCGGCTCAGAGAGACCCCCTCTGCGGAGAAACCCATCTGTGGGTCCAACAGCCAATGGGGAGGTCCCCTCAGACCTTTTTCATCCATCCCAAATGCGCAAAAGGAATCAACTCCGAAGGAGAAGGAGCCAAGTTCAGCATCAGTTCTTCACAGTTTGGGTTCACTTGCTTGAACTGGCTGAACTTCCTCATTCAGAGAATGGGAACAAGATGGCGGTTTTGTGGGACAGGTACATTGAGACGTGGCTCGTAGAACAGAAGGACCAGCATGTGATGTGACAGGTTTCATACTGGCACTGCTTATTGGGTGCCAACACTGATCCAGGGAGGCACAGGTGCCCAGCGGATCTACCCTATTGAAGGCTCCACCTCACAGGTGAGGAAACCCATCCCAAGAAGCCTGTGCAGGAGACACTGCTTCTGGGGTGTGTATTTTTTTGGGGGGGGTGGCAGTGCACACTTCCAAGCAGTTAGACTCCAGCGTTTCCATCTCATCACTAGAGAATCTGCCTGTTTGATTGACTAGTCACTTAGAATGAGCTCCGGATGCAGGAAGTCATGTCGGCACCATCGAAATTGCTAGAAGTCCCACCCGGGTAAGTGAGCCTCTGGCTCCTTGCAGCAATGCCCTTTCCTGGACCCCAATCCCTCCGGGAGGTGGCCACTGGCTCAGAGAGGGGCCTGCACAGGAGCCCAGGGCTCTTTCTCCACTTTCCCTTCCCTTCTCAGTCGCACGCAGCTAGCTGCCTGCCTCCATGCTGCAGCTAGGAGTCAGCTGCACCGAAGGTTTCTGAGCCAGACCCAGAATAAGTCTTTGCAAATACTGCTGGCAGGACTATGAATTGCTAAAATTTTTCCCGAGGACAATTTGGTGATGTATGTCAAAATGCCGTACAAATGGACTTTCTCGTTGACATAGCAATTTTAATTCTATGGATTTTTTCTTAAAGAGATAAGCTGTGGAGGCAGTGAACTACAGGCAGAAAAAAACTGTCCATTATTCATGGTGCAGAAATTCTAGGAACACATCAACCCCCCCACCTTGAAATGGAGTGGTTAGCTTACTGATGGAACAGCCGTAAACTGGAATACTCAGCGGTCATTAAAAATCATGTTTTGGAGACTATTTAATGTCACGGAACATGCACCTGGCGTTTTCAAAAGGAGAGAACAGGGTGAAGAGGAAACTCCACCTCTATGGTTAGAATCAAATCCATGAAGAAGTTTACAAACCTATCAAGGTGAGAAGATCATAGATACTTTTGTTTCTGGCTTATTGAATTCCTACAATGGCTACATTATATCTAGAAACTGCACATATGCACACATGCACCCCTTGTGATTGGCATAAGACAACAATTGTCATTACAACCTTTAGAAGCTTCTGCGCATCTCTTACTACCTTGAGGATAAAAATTGAAGCAAACAGTGTTGGGGTCTCTACAGCGGGTCTACACACAGCAGGGACTGTTTTCCCAGATGTACTGCAACCTCTGTGCTGTGTAGACACACGGCTGGAGGGGCAGGCTGGGCTCCCCAGGAATCTCTGAGTCCACAGCCTGGCAAAGGCCACTCTGCTTCTCCTGGGCTCTTCCAAGGCCAGGGAACCCCCCCCACTCCCAGTGTTTTTCACTGCTGAGCTATTCAGCTTATCAGGAGCTTCTGCTGGCTCCAAATCTCTGGTTACTGCCTTCTGGGCTCCCAAGTTTAAGTGACAGACCTTCCAATGTGGGAGGCAAGGCTTGCACCCTGGGTCCTCCTTCCCCAGTAAGCCGGGTGGAAAAGACAAAGATTGGGCTGCTGGATTTGGGGTCAGCCAGCAGCCTGGGCACCTGGTAGTATGCAGTGGGGTGGTCCAGCAGCTCCAGCAAACACAGGAGTCCTTCACTTGCCCCCACCCCCAGCAGTCCTGAGCCAGAATATGGTGATGGGGTCCCTTTCTCCAGCAACGCCCCAAGCCTACAAGCCCCATCCAGCTCTGCTATTCATGCAGGGAGCTGGTCATGGCAATGGGCAAGCTTTTACTCACTCACTGGTCAGGGGGCAGCAGTACCCTGAGCCAGTACTATGGTGTGGATGGCAGGACGATGGGCAGCAGAGTGGCAGAATTTCTCTGAACAGAACTCACAGCATGTGCTTAAATAGATGATGGATAAATGACAGAGAGGTAGATAGGTAGACAGGAGGACAGATGATGGATGGATGGATGGATGGACAGATAGATGAATGGTTGAATGGATATATGGATGGAATATGATAGCTGGATGGATGCACAGACAGATGGATAGATGGATGGATAATTGACTGAATTAACAGCAGTTTCTAATTATTCTGTAGGAGACACACTGTGCAGAGAAGGCTGATGAGACACACTGTGTGTGGGAACAGAGCACCCACTAGCAGTGAGGATCCCAGACTCAGGGTCAAACCCCAGTTCCCCCTTCATTAGCTACATGGAGAGGGGTGTGTATTTATTTATTTATTTTACTGGTGAGTTTCTTACCAGTCTACCTAATTTTCCCTCAGCTGAGTTAAGATTAAGATGTTTATTTCTAAGGAGGCGTTTCTGGTGTACTCGTCTGCAGAGATGCTGGTTGTCATTGCCAGACGTGTGTCAGGGAGCGGGGTCAGCAAAGACATCTCTGGGGAAATGACTCCTTACCTCTGAGGATGAGCGAGAGAGCGCAGGGCCAGGCCAGTGCAGGGAGCATGGGCAGGGAAAGGGCACATGTACAGCCAGGCTGATAAGGAGCCTGGTCCCCTCCATGAACCAAGGTCACCAAGAACATGGGAGTGAGGGCACAAGGGAAACAAGCAGGGTGCCTAGGGCAGCCAGCAGGTCAGCCTCTGCAAAGCCCTGTGGGCTGAGTGGAAAGCGAGAAGTGGGGGTCCGAGAGGAGGTTGCACAGGCATACACGGGTGGCCAGGTGGTGCAGGGCAGAGTTGATGCTATTGCAGGTAGAACCTGGGGAAATGAGTGGAGCACACACACACAAAGACACACATAGCACACTCAAACACACACATAAACACACTCACACATCAGCATACTCACAAACACATTCATGAATACACACAGAAACACACAAACATGCAGACTCACACACAAACACACTCAAAAGCACACACAGAAACACACACTCAAAAACGCACTCACAAACACACAGAAACGCAAAGACCATACACACTCATACAAACACTCACACAAACACATTCACAAACACCTGCAAGCACACACAAACACACAAGCACACTCACAATCACACGAGCACACTCACAAACACACAAGCACACTCACAAACACATTGGTCACAGCTGCATAGTTTTGTGGATGTATTAAAGGTCCACATGAAGCTCGCTTGGAAATGGGTGAGTTTTATGTCCCATGAATTTTATGTCAACGGAGCGGCCATTAAAAAGCAGAAACGTTATCAAATGTCATTTTTACTTATAAAAAGAGCCCAACCCACGTTGAGCCTATTAGCTCAACCAGGGCCTAAGTGAGGTCAACACATATCAGTCTACATCTGACCACACAGTATCCACACTGCGGGAGTTTCTAGTTCACTGTCGCAGAATCAATGCGAATGACCCAGTCACTGCCCGGGACTTCGAGGTTTCATTTATCATGTGTGAGTCTCTGTGTCGGAGACGTGGCCACACCCATCTCCCAGGTCAGAGGTCCAGCTGAACTCATTCTACTGGCCATGGCTAGTTAGGGGCCCCCAGACCTTCATTTTATAAATAATGCTTTGGAGACTTTCCACACACGCGTCTGTACGCGACCTGAGCTTTCCCTGCTTCGGTCTGTGAATTGAAGTCTTTAGACAGAGGGTGGAGGGGCTACAGGTGTTGCTGGTGCTGCAGGTGATCTCCAATCAGGGGAGGTCATTTCTGTGTCTCCTAGTCAGGTGAGGACATCTCTGTGTCCCCCAACCAGGTGAGGCCATTTCTGTGCCTCCTGGCCGAGAGAGGCCCTTCCTGAGTCGTCCAGCTAGAAGCAGGTAGCCTCTCCTTCCGCTTGTGTTCCAGACCCTTGACAGCATTTGGCCAGGTGGAACAGGTCCTCTGAGGCTTGGAGATCGGACCGGGGCGGAGATCCCTGTGTAGGTCAGCGGTTTCCTTCCTGCTGCCCTGTGCCCGTTCTCAGGGCAAGTCTCGTGGGGTGTGTTCTCAGCCATGCTGGGGGCTCGTTCAACGGGAGAAACCCAGGGCGATGGCGCAGAGTCCGAGCTAATGGCCGCTGAGCCTTGAGGCGCTTGGAGGGGCTGTTGGTCATCGCTGAGCCAATGTGGGTGCTGAGGCTGAGAATGAGGCCCAGGGCGACACTTCATCTTTCCGCAACTCACTGAGGATCTGCACGAATTGCGCTCTGGTAGCCTGTCCTGCAGTTAGCACTGCCATCCTGCACCCATGGGCAGGTGAGCGGGGGTTTACACGGGAGGTGGGGGGGTTACACGCAAGGTGAGAGGGGGGTTTACAGCCGAGGTGAGGGGAGTTTACATGCGAGGTGAGGGAGGGGT
>PVHY01004073.1:25852-98803 GCA_004024945.1 Uropsilus gracilis | reverse complement strand
ATTTCTGAATTGTAATTCCTGAAGGGTTTTACCCAAGTTTTCCTCTATGTATATTATGGTTTCAGGTCTGACCTCTAAGTCTTTTATCCATTTTGAGTTGATTTTTGTACATGGTGTGAGGGAGCTGTCTTGGTCCATTTTCTTGCATATCTTAGTCCAATTTTCCCAGCACCATTTATTGAATAGGCTATCTTTGTTCTAGCGTAAGTTTTTTACTCCTTTGTCAAAGATTAGTTGACTGTATATGTGTGGTTTTATTTCAGGGCACTCAATTCTGTTCCATTGGTCTGATTGTCTGTTTTTGTACCTGTACCAAGCTGTTTTAATTATTATGGCTTTGTAGTATAGTTTGAAGTTTGGAATTGTAATACCTCCATTCTCTTTTTTTCTAGTCAGGAGGTTTTTTGATGTTTGAGGCCTTTTATTATTCCATATGAATTTTATTAATTTTTGTTCTATCTCTTTAAAAAATGTCATTGGGATTTTTATTGTAAAGTTTTATAATTTCTTTTGCATCATGCATAATCTTTCTTTATGTATTTAGCTATTGTTAGTATCTATTGTGCAATGTAGAATAGAAGGGATGTGATCTTATTTGTGGGAAATGTTTTTAGTTATTGAATCCATGTTTTAATTAATATAAATTAATATAAATTTATTTAATTAATATAAATTCTTCATCAATCAATTAACTTGTCTTTCAAGAATTTTTCAGTTCTTTGGTGATTTGAAATTTATTGGCATACATTTGTTAATATTAAATTGTTAGTTGATCTCTAAAAAATATGGTAGTGTATCTACTTAAAATCTTGCTTTTAGCAAAACAATCTATTCTCAATTTTTTTATTATTGTTAGTGGATTATTAATTTTATTAGTGTTCTCGGAACAATTTTGTTTACATTGCTATTTTCTATTATATATGTTTCTTAGGTTTTACTCTCATCTTCATTCTTTCATTTCTACTTATTTTGCTCTCCTTTTATAATTGCTTAGTTATATTATGGGCTGAATTTTTGTTTCACCCAAAATTTTTTATGTTGAAATCTAAGCACCCAATGTGAGGTTATTAGGAGATAAGATGTTTGGGAGGTAATTAGGTCATAAGAATAGTAACAGTTTCTCACCAGGAAGTGAATAAGCTGGCTTCTAGATCACGGAATTCTCAGACTTTAGAACTGTGAAAAGTAAATATTGATATTTTCATATAGCAGCCCAAGCTGACCAAGCAAGTAGAAATTTAGATTCTCAACTTCAGTCATTTCTTCTTTTCTATTATGAGCATCTGAATTTTAATTTTACTAGCATAGACTCATTAACAGCAAGAAATTCAGAACAAGAGGGACAGTACAAGTGGTCAGTGAATTCAGTTTCAATTTTTAATAGGATGTAGGTTGCAGTATAAGTTAACTGTATATATTATATTTGTATGGGTGTGTCAGAAGGCATGATGTAATGTCAGTAGGGCTGATGCAATGACTCCTGATACTGTCATCAGTTTTATAGAATGTATATAAGTCAATAATAAAACAAGCAGGCATACAAACAAACAAACATAAGATGGATACTTTCATCATACTCTGACACCATCCATCAAAAGATGCCATTAACTTTAGTTCATTTCTCTAATTTTAGTTTATTTGTATACTCTATAGACAACTGTATATCTTAGGTGGCAAAGGAAATTACAGCAAAATAATTCCTTCTCCTTTTCCACTTATTTATAAAAATTTCTCCAATTTTTTTTAAATAAACCAATATAACAAAACTATTTTATTCCCTCCAGACATTACTCATACAAAGGGAAAGTAAACATACAAAGTATACTGGATATGTGAAAAGACTAGAAAGAAGCCTCTCTAAGGAATCAAACACAAAATTTTCATGTGAGTGTTAGATAAAACATTTCATTCATATTTAAACTTAAAATGAACTTTTATAGGGGCATACAATAGAAATAAATTAGTATTAATTTCATATTTTTAAGTAGAAATAAAATTTCTATTTGCTTTTAAGAGGAGTGTTATATACTCCCAAATAAACATTCTTTTTTACATGTGTTGAAAAATATTTCATTGAAAAAATTAGGCCTGAGAAAAGTCAGTGAATATCACAAGAACAACTGACATGAATAAGGAAACAAGTTAGATTATCATTTTATAGGCAGGAAGTCTCATCATTCTGGTCTCATTTTAAATCACTTGGAAGCATATTAAAGTGGCTAGTATCCCTACAATTATCTTAGATACTTTTCTTCTTGACCCCTTTTCATAATTGTTGTCCTCAATACCACCACCACCACCATCATCATCATTTGGTTTTAATACTCTTCAGACCTCAGGCAAACTGAGGTAAATCTTCATTAAGAATTATTATACATTTCAGGCAAGGTGCAGTGGCACACACCTTTAATCTCAGCCTAGGGAAGGAGGCCAAGACTAGGAATTGTTTGAGTCCGAGGGGTTGAGACCTGCCTGGGGCAACATAGCGAGACCTAGTCTCAAAAAAATAACTGGGCATGGTGGTGCATACCTGTAATCTCAGCTACCTGGGAGGCTGAGGTTGGGATCTCTTGAGTCCATGGTACCACGGGAAACATGGTTGTCCAGGTAACATAGTGAGACCTAGTCTCAAAAAAAAGAATTATTATATATTTCAATGTAAGTTCTAACTTTGTCATCATTTTATTCATATTTAGAAAGTTAAAACATTCATAATGTCAACATTCAAATTTAATATACTTCAATGATTTCAAATCTGCTATAGCATTCTCCTAAAGAAGGAAAACTTGTGTCTCAAGAATGGAAGAAGTGGAGTGAAATGCAGGTTATCCTCTCCTGCTTTATATAAACCACAATACATGTTTGTCCTAGAATTAGTACTCCATCCTGAAAATAATTGGTGCCACCTAATTTGGTTTTATAAGAAAACTAAAATATATATTTAGAAACATACATAATAGAAATAATAGAATGATTGCTCTTCTAGGGTAAGCTGTGTGGGGAAGTAGTAGTTAAGCTGGTTAGAAGTGGAATGATTTAATGAAATAGCATGTTGCCCTAAAGAGCTCACTATACAAGGTTCATGCTGAGAAAACTGCAGGCTCCCAACTTAGCCTGTGACTATTCCTATGAATCAAGGCTTACTCCCTTCACTGTGTAACTAATAAACTCATCCTTATTACTGGGTGCTAACATTTAACAGTAAACAAAGTCTTTCCGTAATAAAAAAGGTGAGGGCACAGAAACAATTGAGTTTATATTACACTGAATTTTTATTTAATTACAAACTTTCCAATTATTAGTAATTATTTAAAAACCACAGTACTTTATACAGAAATGTGTATTTTCCCATTTTAGTACTTCTTCTGGACTTTCATGGTTTTGGTACATTGCCAGTTCTGATTTGACTCTCTGAGCTATTGACTTAAGGTGAGGTAAAAAAAGAATATTAATCCTTAACTAGGCTGAAATTATATATATATATATATATATATATATATCATATTTTCAGTTCTTCAATCCACAGAACTACCCTAATGTAATACTATAAAGTCATATTCATTATATTATGTTCACACATTCACTGGATCAAGAATTCAGATGGGGCGTTGATGGGAGTTTGTCTCTATTTCATGTTATCCAATGAGCCAGTGGTTTTCCATTTGGATAGCAGCAGTAATTTGAACTGCTGAGGACTGAAATCATATCGATTTGAGCGATATCACTCTAAAGTCTGGAACCTGGGTTAGGATAGACAGAGTCTAGGATAGTTGGGACTGTCAATTTGATATTCCAAGTGTGATCTCTTCGTGAGATTCAGGCTTTCCTGAGTGGATACAGGGAGAAACTGCACCTCTCGCTCTGAAGTAGTGTCAAGGATCACATAACAACAATGTATGATAATGATACAAGCAAGTCATTAAGGCTATTCAAAGGGAGAGGGCTTGCCCCATCCTACTGCTTGAAGGGGAAATGGCAAAGTTATAAAAGAGCACATGAGATATGAAATTATGTTATAACTGCACTTGCATGATAAACGTGACTAAAATATTATGATCTTGATTTTTTACAAATGAAAGAAAGCTACTGAAAAGACTTGAAACTACCACCACTGTTTTTTTTTATTCCTGTGCCAATATTTTTCTTTTTTTCACCTTATTAAATGCTTACTTTCTGTTACATACATAACAATTGATATATAGTTTTCAGTGTCCTGACTTTTGTCACATTTTCTGTTGTTAGGATGCGTATTTCTTCATTTGGCATTAACCATTTTTTTAGGTTATATATATTTGAGTTCAAAAAATGCCTTATTTTATAGATCAAGATAAAAACTATGGTGCTTGAGTTCAATTTAATAGACAAATTATTTTATCTTGAAATATTGCTGGCTTCTAGGATCCTTAGCAATATTTTTATCTGATATTGAAAGAGAACATTAGATTAAAGTCGGGAAAATTTCTGATTGGCGAGAGGCCTTCAGGGGACCTAGGCCACCTTAACAGGGTCTGGGGGCACAGGGCTTGTCCTTGTACTTCTGCCATCTCTGTCAGATAGCTTGGCCAACCATGCCACTGGAGGCTCTGCCCTCCCTTGTCGGGGAATTGCCAGGCATCTGGCAGTGGAAGGGGGTGGGGATGGTGATTGTTGTGAATCACTCTCTCTGGTTTACTCCAAATCCAGTCAGTCCTCACCAGGAACAACACAATTACTAATTCAATAGCAAATACACATGAAGATGAAGGTGAGGAGAAAGAACTAAGACTTGAGACAAATGATCATTTCAGATCCATGGGACACAGGACTGTGAGACCAACTTTAGTGACAAACTGTCTCAGAAGTACACCTACAATGTTTCCACAGATGGGAACAAAATTTCTGCTTCAGAAATGCCTTCAGTGCGAGCTAGTCACCTTCCCATTCCATGGGGAGAAGAAGGTCACAGAGAAAGGGTGGCAGTCACACAACAAGCGTGACCAACCATCTGCTAGTGCCATTCCTTATCAAGAAACTTTTCTATGGACATTGACTGGGAGAAATGCTCCCAGTGCCAGACACCAGAGTTATAAAGCAGAGAAGAAGCAAAATGTGACAGAAACTGGGTTGGAGAAGATGACCAGTAAGAAGGAGGAGGCACTGAAAGGGCCAAATATGTGCTGACTACCTGCAACAAAGCATAGACCGCTGTGCCCCAGAAAAACACATCTACACCTGGGAAAAGGACATTGCTCCAGGAAAGAAAAGGAAGAATTCAGTGGGCTAATGACTAGCAATTGGCAGTGAAAGAGGAGATGGAGTGAACAGAGGAGGGGGGAGGGGAAGGGAAGGGGAAAGGAACACCCAAAGGGGAAAAAAAAACCAAAAAATGAATTGTAAACAAATTTTAAATAATAAATAATAATAATAAAGTAGGGAAAATTTCTAGTAGTTAGATCTTCCAGTCCTTGTTTTCAAATTTCACCATGTAACATAAAATTATATAATGTAAATCTATCTTATAATATAGATTATATAGTTGCCCTCTTGTTAAATTATAAAGCAAAGTACTGAAGGTTTGCAGACCAGCTCTTTAATTTTTTTGTTCCCATTACCATCCTCTACTATCGATTTTTACTTGCTTGTTCCAATTCACTGATAATTCATTGCTTTGAAAGTGATAAAAATATGATTAGTCTATTTAATGTGATTTTTCTTTGCCCGTTATTATAACTAGTAGGCAGTGAAGTGAATGCCTGATTCTGATGAAATTCAGCTAGAAGTTCTAAATAGGTATATTTTTAGTTTCAGTCCTTTGTAGTATATGCAGCATTGACTTTCAATATAGGTATACACTGTTGAACTCAGTATATACATAATTCTGTATGTCCACTTCGAAAAATTGGTAAAGGATTCATTTTATGTACTTACCAATAATGAGCTTTGATATTCACCTTCGGAATGCATTGTTGAAAGCCTGTTTTTTTCTATTGTGAATGGTAAATTTTTAAAACACTTGAATTTCAGAGGAATCAACATTATATTTCATTTTTTATGTTTTACCTGTTTGTGTCTTTAACAGGCTCTATACCCAGTTCTAATGTGGGGTGGGTGGTTTTCCCCCTATCATCAAACAATTCTTTGACTCCAGTTGAATGTGTTAAAATTCAACTTAACCTAATCCTGACATAATCTACTTTGAGATAGAGGTAGATACCACAAGTTAACTAACAGTTCAGTCATATAAAACTGTCCCCTCACTTCACTTCTGCCCAGCACACATGGTTAAATACTAGTTGAAAGCCTTGGTGTTGCCTGACTTCCGATCAAGTGGCTATCAGTAGGTGAGCCCAGTGACTTCTTGCGTTAAGTTAATTTGCTAGTGTTTCTCACAAAACTGCAAGGAACATTTTACTTATTAGAGCACTAGTTTATTATAAAAGGAAATAACTCAGAAAAGGTCAGTTGGCAGAGGTGTTTAAGACAAGATATGGGAAAGTGAATGGAGATTTCCTGTATTCTCCACCACTCTGAATTTCACCAACAAGAAAGCTCTCAAAACTCAAAACTTAGGTTTTTATGGAGATTTCATTGCCCAGTAGAATTTATTAGTGATCATTCAACTTATACTTCACCTTTCCTTCTTGGAGGTGGTCAGGGGCGGGCCGAGGCAAGTGAGGGCGCTAGAAATTCCAGTTCTCTGTTCACATGGTTTATTCTCCTGGTAACCAGTCTTTAGGTATAATACTCAAGTTTCCTCATTAACATAATAAAAGATACCCTACTACCCCCTCACTTAAGACATCAGAATGTTTTTAGGAACACTGATCAAAAACAGGTAGAAGATCAAGGATCTATTGCTTATTATAAATCACATTATTGATTTTTTTCCTAGACAATGTATAAATGAGTCTTACTTTTTACTTTTATTGAATATAATCCTATATACTTTTAAAATGAGGTTAGATACTTTTTCCCTTTAAGCTAGCAATATGATTATATTAAAACCTATAATCTTGCTATTTGATTTTTATTCAACCTACATATTCTTTGTTTCCTTTTCCCTTTATTCTCTGCTTTTCCTCCCCAACTCCTTCAATGGATCAATTGAATATGATTACATTTCACCTCCTTGTTGGTCTATCATGGTGCTTATTCTATTCTAATAATTGCTGTGAAGTTTATGTATATATTCTTAACTTATTCTATCTTCAAATGATTTTATTGCTCTTTATATATTATAAAACCCTACAACAGTATAATTCCATCTCTTTTCTACCAGATATTTTGCTCCTGCCATAACACAATTTCATCCCATATGTGTAAGTTCCACAATATATCATTATTAGTTTTCAAATGATTTTATTGCTCTTTATATATTATAAAACCCTACAACAGTATAATTCCATCTCTTTTCTACCAGGTATTTTGCTTCTGCCATAATACAATTTCATTCCATATGTGTAAGTTCCACAATATATCATTATTAGTTTTCTTAAATAATTGGTCATTTTAAAATCTTTAATTATTATGATAAAAATTCCATATTAATGCAGATAGTACCATTTTCAGTACCCTTTACTCCTTTATGTTGATGTGAATTTCCATCTGGCATGACTTCATTGTATATGAAAGATTTGCTTAAATTATTGCAGCACAGATAAGCTAGAGATGAATTTTTCAGTTTCTGAATATTGGAAACAATCTTTAGTTCACCTTTTCAAGATATATTCACAAGATACAGAATTCCCAGTTTATAGAAATTATTTTGTTATCTTAAAAAATACTGCTTCATTGTCTTTTCATTTGCATTTCCCACAAGAAATCTGCCATCATTCTTATCTTTTTTCTTCTATTTGTACATTGTGGTTTTTTTCTATTTCTCTGCCTTAAAATTTTCTCAGGATCACAATTTTTTAGTAGTTATGATATGCCTTGATTTAGCTTTGGTCATTTAACCTTGTTCCACAATTCTCAAATACTGGTTTATTTTTCACTTCCTAATTCTTATATCTAAATTTCATTTTAGATCATTATATTTTCAGGTCCACTTTTCTTTCTGTAATGTCCAGTCTATTAATTCCTTAATATTGTTTATAACAAACACTGAAATTTTCATTTTTTCCAACTTTTCACCATTATTTTTATAATCTGTGTTTCTGACCTTCTAACATATGGAATAGGGTTATTATAATCTTCTTATATCCATGTTTGTTATTTTTAATTTATATTTCAATTCTGAGTCAGTTAATTTCATTTCATTTTTTGGGGGGGATTTTCCTAAGTGAATATAAGTATAGAATCTAAGTATAGAACTTATAAAACCACAAAGTAACTATAATATATTGAAAGACAAGATAGTATTCATTTTGAAGAGAAGATGAAGTTTTAATAGATAGAAACAGTAAGGCAAGGACATTCTTTTATTATAAAATTTTGTAATCAGGCCAGGCATGGTGGCTCGTGCCGTAAGCTTCAGCCTATGAAACTGCCGGGGCTATGCATCATGGTTCGAGTCCCGCCTGGGGCGTGTAGCGATACTTAGTTCCAAAAATAAATAGCTGGACGTGGTGGTTCACGCCTGTAATCCCAGCTACCTGGGAAGCTGAGGCTGGGGATTGCTGAGTCTGTGGTACCCCAGACAACGATAGCATGGGGTTCCATGGGCAAAAATAATGAGACCTAGTCTCAAAATATAAAATAAAATAAAATAAAATTTTGTAATCAATATTAAATACATTTACTTATCTGTCATATATTGTTACTTTCTTTCTATGGTAATCTAGTATTTGTTCATCTATGCTTGCAGATACATGTATATATTGTAACAGCTCAAATAGTTTCAAGTATGTGGTAGGTTCTTAAATCAATAATTTGTTAAATAAATGAATTATCTAGAATAGGCCTGGTATACGAATGTAATACAGAAAATTTTTATAGAAACATGTTTTCCCTTGAATGCTGCTTGGGGAGGTTAAGTTGAATAACCAGAATATATAGTATATAATTTTTTAAAAAAGGATGTGTGTCAGCCTCTATAAAAAAAAGTAGCTGTAAAAAATAACTGGTTAAAATATTGTATCATTTAATGAAAGAACTCTGCCACAGGAATCCATATGAACTCTGCTGTTTTAGGAGACCGTTTTGTCTCTATAATTCATAAACATATTTGTTTTATGTGACTTGAACCTAATCTTGAATAAATGGACCTTGAAAATGTATTCTAGCCAACACATTTTGAAAATCAATCACACATGAAATTGGTGTTCAGACAATATCCTTGAAAATATAATCATATATAATTTATGATTATCCAAATCCTATTACTACATATACTTTGAGCTTAGAAGTACTTATATCATCATTCAGAGTTCTTATGTTAATATTTTCACCTCATGAATATTTTTTAAAAATATTATAAATATGAATTTTCTGAATAGTAACTATCTACACAGGCACATATGAATATCTTATTTTATTAGTTTTATCATAAAGAATACTTGATGTGAAGTGTGATTTTTCTCAGTATTATTTGTCATTTGTATTAAGGTAGTTTTATTTGGTATATTAAGCCACATACTATATCAAGAGTTTGTTGTAAAATATACAAGACTTTCATATATAACTATTATGACATACAAGCATATTTATATGTGATTTATATGGCAAAATATAGTATTATAAAAATAAAGATAATAAGAAAATATTTTGTATGATTCACTTAATTCTTATTCATTTGGAAATTGAATGAGAGATTGGTCAATATGTTCATTTTTACCACTTTTATCTCCTAGCCTAGAAGAGAAACAAGCTAAAAACAAATATTAAGGAACTAAATTGTTTAAATTGATTGTTAATGAAGGTGATTTATTCTCAATGTTTTTCTTTCTTTGCTGTGTAATCATATCTGTGGAACATGGAAGCAGGTAGAGATATGCCCCCTCTGGCACACAAGAGGGTGGGCAACAGCACGTCTCTCACCTGTAACCCAGCTTCCTAATCTCTTTGAAATGTCCCAAGAAACATATGACCTATTACTAAATGACTATTGGCCCCAAAGGTAAATTCTCCTGTTATTATACATCCCTACATCCTCCCTGCTGCATGTCATGTATGCTTTACTACTCCCTCATTACATCTTTGTAACATTTCCTTGCTGGGTATATAAGAAGTATCTCAACTTCATTAAAGTTGGACCTGGACATGTTTTCCAAGATTCCTGTTCTGTGGGCTAGCTTCGCAGATCCCTATCAATCTCTTCCTTTCAATTTCTTCTTCATTCCACACACACAATCCCTAACAATATCCAATATTGGAGTGCATAGTTCTAGAGTATATATATTGACATACTATTACTTATAAGTGCTTGCAAGTTACAAATGAAAGCAATAATTTACAATATAAAATAAGCTTTATCCTTCTGCTTTGATAAAATATCTTCATAAAAACCTAGAAGTTTGCATTTGATTTGATACTTCTTGAATGCCTTAGAGAATGACAGAACATGTTTAGGAAAGGAACTATCTCCAAATGCCTCTGATCTTCCACAAGTCTACATTATTTTTCTACTCCATGTGCTTTGCCTTTTATTCTCCCTAGCCCCCTCTTCCAAACAGTTTTCTCCTAGTTACCCCCAGGTTCAGAAATATGCAAACTTCTGCATTAGTGAGAGTGCCCTGACAATAGTTTGTTAGGACAAGAAACTTAATCCCAAGTGTATTAAAAGTGGTTCTAGGGCCATTCTCACATGGGAGTTTTGAGTTTGTTTGTTTTTTTTTTCCACTTTTTTCATCATATTTATTAGAGTACATGTGAAAAAAATAAACTTCTATTGTAGAAATAAACAGTTTCCTTACTAGATTGTGTTTGGTGGTATGAGAGAAATGTGACATTTCATAATTGTGTTCTTTATGGAAAAACATCAATAGTGATATGGACTACATTATGATGTTGATAAAGAGGAAAGATTACCCAGACATAAGAACCATTGGTAAGTTGATAACTTGGTCTATTTTCAAAAACCATGAGATTTCTTACTTTGGGTGAACATGATAGTATTCTTATTTACCGGTTGCCTAATTCTTTAAACTGTAGGGATAGATGGATCTCTTCTCTCTAAGAACTGAATCAGATACTTACCTTCCTTAGATCTAAAACAGGCACAGATTGTAAATCTTAGAGGAACAATATCATCAAGTCACCCTCAATCAAGTGATTATATTTGTTTCACTTCTAAATTACCATCACAATTACGTAGAAAACAATCTTCACTTTCCTTTCTGAATGATTAAAATCATTAGCTGAAAATGTGGTTTACATAACAATACAACTAATTTCTTTTTTTTTTCATACATAATAAACAAGTATCCAGGAAAGAAACAAAATATGAGTTTTAATAGAACATTTTTCATTTGTCAGATATATACTGTATTTAACTTCCAGTAAAAGTAGAAATATACTTTAAAAAATCCTAAATTTGAAAGCTGCACATCAGTGTCATAGTTCTAGAGCAGTATTTTTTAGCTCTATAATTTAGACCAGTATTTTAGCATTAATGAACAATATATATAGTCCCATTGTATAAATGCATTTTCTGACTTAATTTTACTTTAATGAAGAATTAATTTTTCTCATATTTTCAATTTCAGAAGACATGAGAAAAGTTTTCTGAAAAATGACCTTTTTTTGTGTATCTTAGATCTTTGTATTAGCTTAAGTATTAGCTAAGAATTTGCTAGTACAGCTTCTTGACAATGAGGAAAGTAAGTTTTGTTAACAATGCATCTTAGAATAGCGATGTAATCCATTGATATTTAATACCTAACATGTCGAACATATTAAACTAATGTATATGAAAATAAGTGCAGCATAAAAATGATGCACATGTCTTATATAAACCACAATATGGAATTAATTACAAACAGGATATTTGTGAAAGATTTTCAGATTCATTAGTAAGATAAAATCAGTGCATCACAACTGAAAGAGTAGTGGCTTCCTGGAGAGCAACACTGTATCAGAACAAATGTCTGTGTATGTACATTTTCCACCACAATTCTGCTAATACTTGGCATTGGTTATTCATTTGCCTCTGAAAGTTTACTCTTGATTCATGCATCTCCATTCACTTTCCTAAGGAATAAAAATTGATTTCCTCACCTTACAAGTTTTCTGGCCATGAGTGAGATGAAATGGTGTGGAAATCTGGAGACAAAGTTGAAGGAAGATCCTCAGACACTCATCTCTTGTACTTGCCTTACACAAAGATATGTAATAGTAGATAGATAGGTCACGCGTTCAATTTCATAACAAGTTTTATATATGATGGTAGAATTTTGCTTTACAAGAATCCATCACTGTAAGATACTAATTGCCTCATATTTTTATTTTATCTTGTTTGAAAATAAATAAAATAAAATTGTTTTGACTCAATTTTATCTTGAGTTAAAAATTAATTCATTAGCCCTTCCTATGAGGACTGTCAGCAAGATTGACAATATACTGAAGAACAATAAACAAAGACAAGAGAAAAATCGTACACTGTCAAGTTAAAGGCAGCTGATATAGGGGTCAGCATTAACATTACTTTATTAATCATCTGGAAAATGATGCAATGGGAATTAATTATAAAAACGGAAACATTCTTGGGAAGCAAAAATAGAAGAAAAAATGGAAGAATGTGAAGGAAACAATAATCATTACATAAGAATGTAATAGCAGTTGCTCTTCATATTTTTAATACTAGACAGTTGTACAGTATTTAAAGTAAAACATATATTCAGTAATTTAAGTCAAGAGGAGATGGGGTAAGTATAGATGAGCTGTGTCCTATCAGTTTGGCACCACAGAATGGTTATCATCTAAATATTGGCTATAATACTCAGGTATCTTTCTGAATATGTAGGATATTTTGGGAAAGATATTTCCTTCTTAATAAGGTGATACTCTTTTTAAGAACTAAGAAAGACAATTTCAGGTAGTTATCAAAATAAGAAATATTTATATAAATTACAACTATAGCTTCTTTAATATCATAAAATGTGTATTTAAATGTAAAAATATTTAACTATGCTATTTAGCTTTATGATTATAACCTTTAAATTTCATCTTTTGGTTAATGAGAAATCAAGTAATTTTTCTCAATAGAAGAAAATACAGATTTTATTTAGTATTAAGTTTATGCTTTTTTTTGGTAAAGAGTGCTGCATTGTAACTTATTTGAACAAAGCATTTGTTATGTACCTATTAAAATAACTTATAAATTTAATTATATAATGTACTCATTGACTGATCAAAAATAAGAATGATGCCCTAATTTATAAAATGTGAGATATAGTCCAATAGTTTCAAAGTATATTTTGCTATGATACACAATTTTTGAAGTTTTCAGTAGACTTCTTCCTTACCAATACTTCAGCTCCTTTCTATAAATCACATCACACTAAACTATTTAAAACTCATTTTATTGTATGGATTGTGTTGATTAAGTTGTCACCTATTTGATTTCAAAGTCAAAACAAATGAAGAACTTTGAAAACTTTTAGGTTGCATCATGGAAGAAAAATATTTATGAATTTCTGCTAAAAATTATTTTTTAAAATTGTGCTTTAGAAACATGCACAGGAAAATCTGTAGTTATCTTTTTCCCTATTTTCTTTTGGTTCCTGACCACATTCTCCTGTGGGGAATGTGGTTATTATGCTGATTAAGACATAGAACTTAAAATTTTAGACTCCAGTCACCTTTGTTTCAACTTTAAAAATGCAAGATTTTCTGATGAATTCAGTTTGAGACTAGGAGTCTCTCAAACATCCTGAAAGGCGCTAATGAGTAGACCTTGATTTCAAAAGCCATAGTCTAAGAGAATTTGCTTAAAGTTTATAGATATATTGATAAAGAAAAATGACAGGAGTAAAAGATGACTTCAAGATATTTTACCTAAATAATTGAAAAGTGGAGATGCCATTGACCAAGATATTGACAACAATTGAAGAATCAAGAAAAGTACTTTTGGTGTACTGAAAATTTTCAATTTATTAAATCCTCTGAATTTTGGCCCAGCATATCCATATCTTCATTTCCATTATAACAAATGTTTACATAATATTGTAAAGCTATTTAGCACCGTGTTTGGGATACACTGAGGTTAACTATTTGATAGATGCATTTTATTTCTTTAGTATACTTCATCAGAAAATAATCAAGTTGTTAGGTATATTGTATTCAGCATAACAATTTACAATTAGTGATTTGAACTGGTGTTTTACTGATTTAAGGTCAATGTACTTAGCAGATTTCTCTTTGAATTAAAGCAGATGTAGTCAGTCAGTAACAATATTTCAAATTTCACATGGACATTTGAATTCCATCTTAGTGGGACACTGGATGAAACCGTAGCTTGTTATTTTTAATATACTGGGCAGGTAAAATAGTCATTTAAAATTTATATTTTCTTTTGCTGTTGGAGGCAGATATTTCAATTTCAAGATATATATATATATATATATATATATATATATATATATTATACACACACACACACACACACACACACACCAGAGTTAATTTATATTGCTCATATAGAACTTGTGCTGGAATTATATAGCTGAGAAAATTTGCTTTATTTGTGAGTGGATTGAGTAAATGAAAGATAGATTTGCATTTGTGCAAGAGATAGTAGGTCACAGGTAGGTTTTGATGTTGATTTTTTATGTATGGGTAGTTTTTGTTGATTTTTACTTTTTAGAGTTACTTGCAGGAGATGAGAAACTGAGAGAAGATACAGAAAAGTACTTTGGTGAGAAATTTCATTGTTTGAGGCTAACGTATTTTGGTTTGTTGCACATAAAAACAATTTTAACTCTAGTGGAAAAGATAGCTGTTTTCTCTATCTCCACTCAGAACCCAGGAATGTTCTTGTATTACAGGGAGTAGTTTGTTTTTAGAGTATCAAGAAATACATCCCTGGAAAAGATATCATTTACCTCTTAAGACACTCAATGGGAGGTGAAAATAAGTCATCCCTTTAAGATGATTTAAAGGCAAAAGGCAGAAGGAGGTATGAAAGCAGCAAAGGAAGACCCTGAGGTGCAACTGTAGGGCATATAGTACATTATACAAGTGACTGCCTCTCCTGTACAGACCAAAATTGGTCTGCTGAGAAGTTTGAGATGCATCAGTCATGAGGGAGCATAAGCATTTATATCTATCCATGACTTGGTGATACCTGAACATATTGGACTAAAATAAAATATTTTATAAAGGTTACTCATTTTGTATTTCATAGCAGGAAAAGGATCAAAATCTGCCAACTTGGTTTATTTTTTATTAAATTAGTTCCTCATTGTATTGGTTTCTTATTTTCGGTCGTTTCATCTTGTTTAAGTTAAATATTTTAGAGTTTTTGTTGGAAGTTAATATATATTCTAGGTCCTGTTTTTAGTACCTATTGGATAAATTAACGCACTTGTTGTGTCCATAGCGACATATAATTTTAAATGAATTTAGGGGTGTTTATATTTTTTGGATACTTGGAAGGTTTACTCTACTAAGAATGCTGATATCTTTTGAAAATATTTTTTGATAAAATAGCTCCTAATTTTTTAATATGAGTCATAAAATTGACACCAACCTATCTATGACACTCCTATCTTGTTGTCCTTGCTCAATGGTAAGCAAAACACAATTCTGATGCAATCTAAACTTGGGTTTAGTTTTCCTCTCATTCTCTTTTATACATGTGACTGATAAATGATGGATGTGTTCCCTGACAACTGGATATAAATATAACATTTTCCAAAGTAATTTATGAACTTCATGCGGTAGCTATTAATTTTTTTCAACTATGTATATAGTTCCAGTTTGATCAACAGGAAATGAAATTGTAGTATTCTAATTAAGTAAATAAAATAACTTTTAAAAAGTTATTTACATAGTATATTATTTATGTAACTCCCCCCTTGAGAGTCATCATTCATATATTAATCTCTCATTTTTTCTATTGAGTTAAGTTAGCATATTTGTATTTTATTTTATACCTATACTGTTCCATTGATGATTGATTTTTTTTTGCTTATTGTTCAAATATTCTATTCCATTGACCTATCAGTTATTGCTCAGAAATCATAATCTCTTTATCTTTGCATCCCAATACCATGTTGTATCGATCACTATAACCTTATATTATATAGTTTGAAGTCTAGAAACATGATACTTCCATTCCTCTGCTTTTTGCCAAGGCTGTTTTGGCTGTTCTAAGTCTATGTGGATCCACATAAATTTCAGCATGTTTGTAAAAATTCTTTGTTTTTCACTTTGCAGTACACATTCAATAATATTCCTGAATTATCAAATTCTATGGCTGCTTTTGAGTCCCTTTTACTCAAAGAGTAAAGAGCACATTACACATTTGGTCACTTGTTCAGAATTTGATCACTGTTTTCTCTCAATTTCTGGAACACTCTTCACTCTAATTTTCCTTCTAGTTTACTGGCTCCTTCTCAATATCTTTTTTTTCCAATCCTGTCTGCACTATTAATAAAATATGCAAGTGCTCTATTTTAGCATTCTTTCTCTAGATCATATCATCCATTCCCAAATCTTGAAGTAGTAATTATTTGTTAATTGCTTCAACTTAGAATCATCAGACTGATAATTTCCTAAAGTTTAAAACTTTGTGTACAGTTTCTGGCTTGAATTCTTAGGTCTTTCAGAAACACTTTTATTTTCATATATAATTGATATGCAATTTAATTACAAGTACATAGAACAATGACTTAATATTTTACATAATATAAATCTTGGTAGCATACATGACCACATTTTGTTACAATTTTCTTTTTTTAGCTTTGTTTTTATTGATGATACATATATATCTGTGTGTACATATATATGTATATATGTATATTAAATCCTTGTCTACCCTGAGGATCTCCCATCACTTTATCACCCATGAATAATCTCAGTCTTTTGTGTTCTCCCACTCCCCTATTTTCTTCCTCCTTCCCCTCTCTTGCTTTCTGTTTCAGCTCTATATTTTTGGCAGTTTTATATTTTTCTTGTTCATTTATTTGTGTTTTATTCCCCTAACTCCCTCATATGAATGAGACCATCCATATTTCTCTTTCTTTCTGGCTTATTTCTGCTAAAATGATTCCTTCTAGCTCCATCCATTTTGCTGCAAATGACATAATATTGTCTTCTTTGATTGATGTATAGTATTCCACTGTGTAAATATACCACATCTTTTTCAGTCACTCGATAGTTTTGGGGTATTTGGGTTGTTTCAATATTTTGACAATTGTAAATAGTGCTGCTATAAATATGCATGTACAGGTGTTCTTATGGATTACTGCTTTTGTATCCATTGGGCAGATTCTCAGTAGTCAGACTGCTGAGTTGAATGGCAGTTCTACTTGCAGTTGTTTGAGTGTCTTCCACATAGTCTTCCATAGTGGCTGAACCAGTTTGCACTTCCACCAGCTGTGTAAGAATGTTCCTTTTTCTCTATGACTGCATGAGCACTTGTTGTTGCCTATTATTTTGATATGAGCCATTCTTACTGGTGTAAGATGGTATCTCAGTGTGGTTTTGATTTGCATTTCCATAATTATTAGTCATGTGGAGCAATTTTTCATATGCCTAATGGCCATCTATATTTCTTCTTTGGAGAAGTGTTTTTTTAGTTATCCCCATTTTTTAACTGGGTTTTTTTGCTTTGTTTTTAAGTAGTGCGAGTTCTTTATGGATCTTTGTTATCAGACCATGTCACATACATTCACCAAATGAGGGAATGCCAAAATCATAAAACAAATACTGACAGGAATGAAAACAAGTGGTGAAAATACAAATGTGGTAGGTTATTTTAACATTTCACTTTCACTAAAATACAGCTCAACAAAAATGAAACTACACAAGGACACAAAGGCTTTAAAGAATGACCTAGACTAAATGAACCTAATAGATATATATGGGACACTGCACTCCCATGGAAAGGAATAAATTTTCTTTTCAAATGCACCTTCTCTAAAATTGACCACATATTAGGCCACAAGACAAACTTGAGTAAATACACAGGGATTAAAATAATACCATTTACTTGGATCATAAAATCATCAAACTAGAATTCAACAATGAGAAAAAATAAGGAGAGTATATACTACATGGAGTCTGAACAACAGACTACTGGAAGACTACTGGGTAAAGGAGGAAATCAAAGAAGAAATTAAGACATAACTGGAGATCAATAGCAAAGATGACACAGCATTCCAAAATGTATGGCACTCAGCATAAGCCCATATTAAGAGGAAAATTCATTGCCATACAGACCAAAGTCAAAAGTATTGAAAAAACCCAATGAAATAATCTAATCTCACAATTTAAGGAATTAGAAAAAGAGCAACAAAAATCTAAAATCCAGGGGAAGACAGGAAATAACAAAAATAAAAGCAGAAATTAATGAAATAGAAACCAAAAAGGCCATTGAGAAGATAAACAAAACCAAAAGCTGGTTCTTGAAAACATAAATAAAATTGATAAATCCCTAACAAGTGATAAAAATTTTCTTTGTTAATTTAGGAAGAAATATTCTAAGACCTACTCCCTTAGCAATGCTTAAATACAGAATACTGCATAATTAACTGCAGTTGCATTATGTTGGGGACTTATTTATGTTGTGACTAGAAATTTATATCTTTTGGTTGCCTTCACATGCTTATTCCACTCTTCATTCCCTATCTCAGGTAACTATTAATCTGGTCTCTGTTGATGATATTTATGCCTCCATTTGTGAAGTTGTTCATTCTTTTATTTATAGATCTCATATATAAGTATGATCATACAGTATATGTCTTTCTCTGTGTAAATTATTTTATTAATTACAATGTCCATGTTGTCACAAATACAATATCTCTTTTTTGAATTAAAATTAAATTATATTATTTTATATATATAAATTGTATATTATTGTATATATATAATTTGTACATATATATTGTATATATTATTGTATATATATAAATTGTATTGTATATATATAAATTAAATTATATTATATTATTATACTGAATTAAATTATATTACATTTTTAATTTTTTTTTTGTTGGTACTTAGAAATATATTAAGTTCTTTAATATGTCATGACATTTGTCTCAATAACAGGTTTATTCTCATCAAATTTTGTGTTAAAATTCATTTCTATGTCTTAAACAATCACATATTCTTACTTTCTTAGAGTCCCATCTTTACCTCTTCCCATCAGTTCTTCATAATCTTCATCTGTGTAGTGTATATGCATTAGTGTCTGCAGATACAAAATACCTCAAATAATCTTCTCTTTTTAAAGCTCCTACTAGTTACCAATATTTAAACATAAAACATAAAAATTTAGTACAGTATGTATGATAGAAAACACTATTAATAATATAATCCATTGTCTTTAGTTTCAGACAAGAGCATTTCCCCCCCTGTAGAGTTGGTAAGCTTTTGTTTTGCTTTTCTAATACTGGAAAACATAAATGGATTTAATTTCCATTTTACATTAGCTAGTAGAATTCAGTAAAACAACAACAAAACCAAACCTATTTACATATGTAGAGTATGTATCCATGTAATTATTTTACAATGCTGCTTTCACACATTTCTATGTAATTAAATAAGTTTAGATGGTAACATATCATTTAAATCTATATTCAACTAAATGCCAAAGATATTGTCTATTTCAATGTAATATAATACTGTACATACATCTTAATTTTTGCAATTGAAAAGATTTTTTCGTATTCTGTGTGATTTTTTCCCCTGTACTCTTCATCACTGAGGTGTTTATATAAAATGAGTCATATGTACATAAGTTCTTATCTGTCCTTTAGAAGCCTTTAGACTATAGTTTAATTGCTTATTTTTAACCTGAATGTAAAATTTGAAGAAAGCATTTTGACAAGTAATATTTCCCTGATGCATATTGTCTGGTACTTACTATATGATCAGCATTTACTAAATGAAAATATATAATGGTAAAATTTCTATTTGCATTTGATACAAATATAAAGCCAGTAAAGTGTATTGTTCACATACACCTTTCATACTGTCCCTTGTTAAATAGTTACGGTTTAAACCTCTGAATAATTTTCACTTTAATCTTTCATAAGATCTTTTCACAAAATCTTTCATAAGATCTTATATTGTTGATTAACTGAGGTGATGAGAACATAGTGCATAATTCAACAGCTGTTCTCATTTACTTCAGTGAGATTTATAATAAAATATTTCATTGGGCTTATCGAAAGTCATTGCTTTATTCATACATGTATTTTTATGAAATGTAGATATATTAGAACACAGAAGTTATATATTTTGCAGTATAAAATCTACTCCTTTCAATAACCTTTCAACTAGCCTATAGACCACGTGATTACACATAGTAAAACCAAGAAGGTTCACTCTGCTCAGGGAACCAAGTGCCAACACTACTGTTTGTAATTTTTCATTTTGCTTCAAAAGAAATACTGTCTTGAATTGATAATTGGGTAATGTAGATGGTCTTAGATTAGACCAGAATAGACTTAGGTTAGAATATAATAATAGCTGGATACCTGCAGCTTCAAATATTGGGAAATTAATAGCATACTTCTAAGCAAACCATGGGCCAATGAAATCATCTCAGAGAAGTCAGAGAATATTTTTAAATATATCAGTATGACAATATAACTTATTAATTTTTAACATTTTGAAAATCCTTACATTTTTGAGTTGAAAATTAATGTGATATAAGGGGAGAAAATTAATAATGCATAAAATACAAGTTTATGATTACCTCACTTATATTTAACTGCCTCTGTGTGTCTCAGAAAGAGATTTTAACCATTTTCAGAATTTGGCTTTTGATCACTCTCTTAATGAAAATTTTATTCTCTTTGTCTGTTCCCCATTTCTGGATATATTCCTGTAACCAATTCAGTTTTCTGTGTCATAAATACAAGTCTGTTGTAGCACCTTCTAACATCACACGTCTGTAAAGTTGGATCAATTTTGCCTCATAAGCATATCTTATGTTGATCCTTTATCCCTTGCCATTAACATCCTTCTATTATATCTTGGATGACCTGCTTATGTTATTTTTTAAAGTGCCAGTTACAATGCATTCTAATCTTTACACTATGGCCAAAATGATTTAACTTTATCTCACCTCCCTGCATAAAAATACCTAATAATTTCCCATTACTCTTAGAATAAATTATGATTCTGTGCATGCTATGTGAGTAAGATATTGCTAAACACAATTCTTTCAGTTTATAGTCATTTTGATAGCATAATTCTTAGTAGCACCCCTCTTTTCACTCACAATTGTATATCACTTGGGCAATAAATTAAATGCCTTCCTTAACTCCTAGGCTTATTACTATCTGACCTTTGTTTAAAACTCATCCTTGATCTTGTTCTTCTCACTCTCATAGTTCCAGATATTTTTTTTCATTCCACACTGAAACTTATTGCAGTATAGTTGCTGATGCTGTTATCTATGTCTAGGATTGTTATAATCCTTTTATTTCTCCACATATTTTTGCCTAGTTTCTACTTACTCTTCAGTTCATCAATTGAAGCTTTTTAAATTAAGAGTTCTCTGACTTTTTAAAATGTTTAAATCCTCTTAATACATGTTTTCATAGGAGCATGCCTCATATAATACTTATCATGATAGTTATGCTATATTTTTTGTTCAGTTTATTAATATCTTATTTTCCTAGTAAAACTATACTAGTTAATAAAAGCAACCAAGACCATGCCTAAATAAACTTAAAACTAACCTTTGGTATAAAAGCTCAAAAATTACAATTGTCCCCATTATGAAGGACAGCTTGTATTTTATCGTTCTTTTTTATAATCAATTTTGTACAATCATTGAAATTCCTTACCCTTTTCTTTCTGTTTTGTATGCATGTGGCAAAATACCAGTCTTAGAGAAAACCAAATGCTAATTATCAATGGGATTTAAATGCTTCTAGATAATATTATTAGGATGTTTTCTGAAAGTTTTAGAAAACTACTTCCTACCAGATTGTCTCTTTTCAGATCTTTAACACATCGGCCTCTACTGCTACCATCATCTGATATTTTCTTATCCATCTAAAGAGAAAGAAATTTACATTGCTCCCCAAAATGTTAGTACATATTACACATTAAACTATTCTCATGTCCTTAAATTATTTCTTTCCTCCTGCTAATATAGATGTTTTCATTTTCCTAATTAATGACAATGCTTCTAGTTTACTAACCTTTAGTTCTATTTTCCCTACTGAAAAGCAATTCTCTCTAACATCTACATTCCCAATATTCTGAAAGAGCATTTTTATTAGTAATTAAACATGCTCATTTTTTAAAGAAAAAAAATCCCCTCTGACCATCCCACTTGTCCCTCCAGCTATTGAGCCACTATTAATCTGCCACTTCACAGCATAAATTCCTGTAGATTGTTGACTGTATTTTGTCACAGGTTAATTAAATCAGGTCTTTTAATCCATCACTCCGTGGAAAATGCTCAAATTCACCCTCTTTAGTTTCCGTTTGTGAATCCTACTCATTCCGAATCTCTTGATAGTTGAGTGACTCAGAGTTCAGTCCTCTAACCACTTGTCATATTTATACTAAACGGCTTAGAACTTTCTGAATATGTGGGAACTTAATGACTCAAACTTCTATCACCATATGTATGTCTCACCTGAACATTAGACTCACAAACACACATTATATCTCTATGGGTTATTTAATAGCTGTCTCCTAATCAAAATGTTCAAAATTAAACTCTATATATTCCCTTTATCTCTCCCTCCTATAGTTTTTCATTTCTTAGTTATTTATGTTAACAATGTTGATTCCTCTTTATTTTGTATTTACCATCTCTTCTAGTTGCAAATCTTGGATCCAATTTTCAATATTTACATGGCTTCTAAATACTCTATATCTTATTTCTACCATTGCCACACCAGATAAGCCAGTATCACTTTAAACAGATGTTGTTGTTGTTTCTTAACTCATCTTATTGGTTCACCTTTAATATTGGAGTGACCCAGGATTCAGTGTTTCATTTGATATCTGACATTTTCTGGAAATGGTTGAAAGTTTGGGAACAGGCTGACATAGACAAAGTTATATGCCAGGATACAGGAAAAACAAAGCTGTCCAATTAATACATACAAGATTTATTCTACATTAAATGCTGATCTGATACTGAGAACACAATACTAGATAAGTTTTCTTTAAGCTCTTTTTATTTATATTTGGTATACAATAGCTTATTAGAAAACACAGGTCTGAAAGCAGGACTGTTAATGTTAATTCAGAAGATTTTAATTTGGGGAATTTATAATGCCTGTTAGAATAGATTGCAGTGGTTACTTTGCTTTATACAAAGCCTTTCTACCATGAATAGGATGTTGGATATACACAGTATAAAGTTGTATATTATGAAACCATTTAAGTAGTATTTTTAATGATGTATTATCAAAGTGTAATTATTTTAAAGATTACCTAAATAGCTGAATGCTTAAGTTGTATATTTCCCTGTGGTAGAGTCAGGAGCATAAAGATCAAATTGGAGTACATGTAGTCAGCATATCAAAACTATGGTAGCTATCATTCTATCTTACAGAGTGCAATAATACATAGGTTTATCATTTTAAAAAAAGGTTATTTGTTTTGAATATGAAAGAGTAGAGGAAATATAAGTGGATGTAGGGAGGCTGGTTAGAAGATTATTTTAGTTGCCTGATGAGAGATGAGGAGTTCTTATGTGAAAATGAAATTACTAGGTTTGTGCACATTGAATAACTTTTGTGTACAATTAAATAACTTTGGGAAAGATTAAAAAGTATAACTAATTAAACATCATACCAATTACCTTAGTCATAAAGTAGAGTGGTGCTTTGTATGGCAGCTTCTAATTTAAGTAGTGGAATCAATGGTGGTGCCATTCACTAAGAAAAGAAAATTAGATAAAGGAAGTATGTATATATGTATCTGTATGTGGTATAAGGTTATAAATTCTGTCTTGGATTTAAGTTTGAGGTAATTATAAGGAAAAATCAGTAGAATTAAGTTCTAAGGAGATCAAGTTATGAGGTGTTATCTAGACTGAGATATAAATTTGAAATCATCCCCTACATAGGTTTAAATTGCAGATGGAGGAATGAGTATTTTTTCTGTTAAAACATGGTTAGAAAAATATCAACTAAGTTCCAATGGAGTCAACATATGACTAGATGGAAAAAATGTGGTATATATACACAATGGTATATTACTCATCAATTAAAAATGACAAATTCAACAATTTTATAATAACATGGATGTACTTAGAAGAAATCATATTAGCAGAAACAAGGCATAAAGAAAAAGACAGAAACCAAATGATTTCACTAACATATGGGATATAGTGAAAAAGTAAACAAAAGACTTGAGGGAAAGTCAAAACAAGCTAAGCACCAAACTGAAGTGCACAACTTTGACCAGGAGGGAAGGGGGGTGGGATAGAGTGGAGGGTGGGGGGGTAAACCCCTGGAATTACAATGTTGTGAAATTTATATATATATAAGTTATATATATATATAAGTTATATATATACACAATTTATATATATTTATAAATATTTATGTATATTTATAAATTTATATATATATATAAAGTCAACATAATTTTTTGCTTTGAAGGACCTTAAATATGATAAATATTTTTGGCTTTGCTGGTTGTATTATTTCTGTCAATAACTATACACTTTACCATGGTTGTGTTTAGTTGACTGCAGATAATAAATGAGTGAATAAATGACTGTGTTCAAATAAAACATTTTATTTACAAAATCAGGAAGAAGCTGAATTTGACTCATAGGTTATAGTTTGCTGTGACATAAACTGGGATCCTGGATCCAAGTAATGGTATTTAATAAAAAATTAATAATTGTTTTATATACTTCAGTGATCCATTTGGTGCATTATGTACTTATAAATGTTACTTCTAGTTATTGTATTAGACCCTTAATCATAATATAATTGTCCTCTATTTATTACTTTCTTTACCTGAAAGTCTATTTTATGAAATATAAAATAGATGTTCTTGAATTTTTTTTTGCCTGCTATTTGTATACTATCTTCTAACCTTTCAGTATGCTTGTCTTTTTTGGTAAGATGGATTTCTTATGAACAGCAGAAGGGTGGACTCTGTTCAGCCATTCAACTTATTTTGACTGGTAATTTAAGATCATTTATGTTCAAAGTTATTATTTAACTATCAGTGTTCATTTCCATTTTCTTATGTTTTGAATGTTTTGATTGATTTGCCTTTTTTTTTTAAAAAAAGATGTCTATGTTTTGTTCATGTTCCATTTCCATTTCTTTTTGTGTTGCTTCTGTTATTTATTCATTTGAGGCTGATGTATTATGGATTAATGTTGGATGGTCTGGTGTCTGGCTAGTTCTGATGGACTACATCGTTATTTTCTTCTCCATGTTAAGTGATTTAGATATCTGTTGCTTCAGTATTTATTACTCTATTGTTGCATGATAATCCCTTTAGAACTTCTTTCATATGCTGTTTGGTTGATAAATACTTTTGGTTTTTCCTTTTCAGTAAAGTCCCTTATTCTTCTTTGTGTCTTACGAGTTAAGGATTGCTGGTAAAGGATTCTGCCCTGGAAATATATTTAAGTATTTTAACATCTCTTTCCAGTACTGTCATGCTTGTGATGTTTCTGCTGAAAAGTCTGTTCCCAGTCTGGCTTGTGTTCCCTTGTATATCCTCTCCTTGTTTCTCCTGGCTTTATTAGTATGTGTCTTGATGTATGTCTCTCTGGTATTATTATTATTTTTGAAACTCTTTTGAGCCTCTTGATTCACATATTCTTTTTCATTTTGCAGATTTGAGATAGCTTTTAGTGATTATTTCTTTGAGTAATTTTTATGTCTCTTATTTTCTCTTGGGTCCACCATGACATGATCATTAATTCTTTTTAAATTGTCCCTAAGGACTCTTACACTGATTTCATTATCCTTTTTGGTTTACATTATTTTATTCTTATGTTTTCCAACAGTATGTTTTTGGGGCTTAATGATTTTCTTCATTTCTTCAGTTGTGTCCTTTGGAAGAGCTTAGTTTGTGTTTTTTAAACAGCTATAGTGTTACTTATGCTGTTATTTCCACTTGTAATTTGCTCATATTTTCCTTATCTTTGTTCTCTTACTGTTTTATATCCTCTTTTTTTTTTAATGTCATCAGTGTTGCCAGACTGTTGCCTTGAACTTACCTTCTGTCATGTTCCAAAACTGCTGAATTTGAGCTCTCTTCATGGTTTCCCCCCCTACTCATGTATTTGTGATGTCTTCTTCCCTCCTCATTTTCAACATTTTATTTTAAAGGGATAGATTCTGAATTCTTGTCTTTTTACCTGTACAGTATTAAGGGAACTGGTGCTGGCAAGTGGTAGTAGATAATAAAGAGAATCAGACTACTGGACACCAAAATATCACTTCCAGTAGACTCAGAAATTTGTTTCTATTTTTGTTTTACCCTTTTATTACTGTGGCTGCCAGAGTCATGTGGTATGCATTCTTAGTGATCCTTTCCTCCAGGCTGGTTCATTGATCACATGTCTTTCACAGTCTCATCTCCAATTCCATTCTAGGCTATTTTCCACTTCCACTTCCACTCAGTTGCCATTTTTAAGCATTAGATACAGCATTGGACCTGCATTTTACTTGACTTGGGATCTCGGGTCAGTTATTGTGCTCTCTTTTCCACCAGCTCAGAATCTTATCCGGGGATGCCTGCTCCCATAGTTGGTATGTGCCCTGGCACTACTTTTATTTCTTTGTGGAGTGAGACATATCACATTCTTGGTGTTTTGATAATCTCAGCCTGGGCTTCTCAAGTATCCTCATCTATAAAGAATTCCAGGTGTTCTAATCTGACCCAGATAACAGATATTCTGTGTTAAGTGACCTAGATTCAAACCAGGAGTCTTGACTCTCTGTCTCTTCTGCAATTTCTGCAACTTCCATCTTGGGTGTCTGATCTGCACTACTTTATTCAGAGCGGGACCACCTTTTAAGAGCCCTAATGTTGGTTTGTGTTAGTCAATAGCTTTCAGGATTAGTACTGTAGCTGCTTTTCCATCTTGAGGACTGTACTCTTCTGTTATCGCTCAGCAAAATTCACCTAATATTTTTCTGGTCTTTTCCATCATATGTGATTCCTATTGTATGTGGTGATCCTCAGATTTCCTTTCAGGGATTTTTTGAGGGATTTGGTTTTATAACAGTTTTGTTCTATCTGGAGAAAGTGAGAATAGTGTCTTCACTTTGCTGCCATAACGCTAGAGTTGTGTTATCTTTTTTAAAAAGATAAACTCAGTCCTTAAGGAATATTAATCCAGTACTTACAGATAAGATCAATGAAATTTATTGGCATTATTTGATTGTAGCACCAGAGAGCAGGTATTCAGAATGACTCAAATTTGGTGAGAGGAATTAATTTTTAGAATTCAGATAGAATATGTTAGAATTATTTTAAATGTAGAGTTAGTTAATACATAAAAATTAGAGGCTGTTGCATTTACTTACATGTAGGTATTTATTCTTTTAACTTTGCTCTCATTTTGAATAGCAAATACATATTTTTAAAATAATAATGTAGCTATTTAAAAAATAATTTTAAAATAACTGATGGTAAGTATCACATAGCTTCTAAGTTAGCAACATCTGTCAAAACTTTTTCTTTCAATCAAAAGGTTATAGGCAAGAACTGAGTCAGACTGGCCCAGGGTTTCTTAATGAGTAGCTTATAGTTCACATGAATCAGAGTAACAAGCTTTTTTAAGTAAAGATTCGTGCCTCCTTACTCAGCTCTACAGAATAATACAAGATGAGAAACTTTGTAACTTGCATTTTATTTATATGCTTCCCAAGAGATTTTGGTGCACATTAAATTTTTAGAATCATTGTTTTCCTTCCCTCTAAGCTAAAACTCAGTGTTTACCTTCAAAACACGTACTAAATGTCTATATGCTGTAGTACACCAGAAGAGGGCAGCATAAAGCTGGATTTATGGGCAGTAAGTGAAGACTTGAGGGACCTGGGAAATCACCTAGAATTCCTGAGAATATACATCTGTTTTAGAAAAGTCTGAGAAATTGTAGCCCCAATGTAGAAGCAAATCTGTTGGTTCATTTTGTCAGGTAGTGAAAGTGAGTTTGTGGAAGTTGGAGAATGTTAATTCAAAACATATGTCAAAATGGTAAGCAAGGCAACTGGAAAATATTCCCAAGAGATGGAACTTTGGTCATGCATAAGCCCAAAATTAAGAAAAACAACCAATTAAGAAGAGTGGCAATGACACCTACAATGCTTTGTGATACTTCTTGACATAATATGTTTTATGAAGGTTTCAGAAATGAAATATAGTGTCCCAGAAACAACTATTCAGTTGAAGTAACATTTTTGTTTTTGTTTTTCAGTGTTGTCATGTTCAAGTTGTATTTGAGTTCTTATTTATTTGAGGGAAAAAATGTTGCTTACCTCACTAGTTGTTTCAGATGTTTGTTCTTGTTGAAGGGAAATGACTGATCAAGGTTGCTTCAGAATCTTATAGGTTATGAATTACTGCCACATTTTTGTTTCCATATTCAATATTAGATGCATCCTGTAGATAAATTAGATACATGTTTTCCATTATTTAATTTACTTAATTCATTCAAACTAACAAAAAACAGTTTCACCCAGTAGACCATCAAACAGAGATAAAAAATAGTTATGACATTCAGAAATGTGAATGATTTATGATTAAAGTACCTTTTAATTATATGTAAAGTGTATGTAGTGCATAAATTATATCCATTCTTAATTTGTTTTGGAAGTTGTGTTACGTAGCAAAATAGCAGCAGAAATAGCACCAAATATATTTTCACTATATTCAGTTAGACATAAAAAAGATAATGCTTACAAAAACATAAGTAGAGAAAAAACTTTACAAGGTATTTGTTTGGTTGTTATTTAAATTTTATTGCATTGTTTTCATGATTAAAATAAATGTAAAATGATAAGAAACCTAGAGTGAAAATATGAAAAGTTACTTCTACTTCTTCCTTTTTTCCCCCTGCTTCTTCTTAAAGGTGTCTCTATCCAGAATATTTTGAATTTCTGATAAATATTATTTAGAACTGCTTATGTCTTCGTTTATGTAATTCTAGGTTCTTATATAAGAAACAGTTGTATTGAACTTCTGTGTTGGGCAGAAGTATAATGCTGCTTTTTTCTATATTAGGTTATCAGAGCTGTGTAAAGATGCTGAGGTTAATAAGTGAATGGACTTTGCCAGTTTGTTGCTTATTTGACAAGATCACTGTATGCAAGTTTGGAAATACTTCATTAACATCCTCTGACTTATATGAATTCAGGTTAGAATGTACCAGTGAAAGTGATTTTCTCTTGATTTGGAAAGCAGAAGTAGAGAACATCAAGCTAAAGATAAAGCATTCAGACATGGAAATTTTGCCAGATGCAATGATTTCATATAAAGTATTTTCAAAGGCTTCTTTATAAGTCACATAGCCCAGTAATAGTAGGATATGTAAGACTTTCTACCAGTACACATTTCATAATGGTGCATTGATAGTTAAACATTGCTTTTTGTAAACTGCAGTAGCTTTATAAAAACTTACTTCTTTCAGGGCTACTTTGCAGAAGGTACAGTTTCTCCACATACACTCTACGCCCCCCCTCCTTTGTACACCTCCATACATGCCCCATAGGTGTAGTGATTTGTTACAATTGATGAAAGTATTTGACTCATCATTCTCACCTGAAATCCATGTATCAGTTTGCAGGTGTCATTTTCTTCCTTCATTTCATTTACATATGTGTGTATGTGTTTATCATCTATCCATCCATTACTATCAGTAAAATACATTGTTATCATTATAATCTTGAATACACTGTTAATCAATCTGGTCTATTAAGAACATGGAAAATAATTTTACATTCCCTTCTTCCTTCTTTGATGTTCGTTTTTGTATATAGACCTGAGTTTCTGATCTGATCTGATATTTTCCTTCTTTCCACAGAATTTCTGTTAACATTTTACAGTGCAGATCTACTGGCAAAACTTTAAATTTTTGTCCAAGAAAATCTTTGTTTTTTTCATTAGATTTGAAGAGTAATTCTACCTAGTGCAGAATTATAACTAATTGTTTTCCTAAACACTTTTTAGATGTTTCACTTCAATCACTTGCTGGCATAGTTCCTGATATGTCAGATGTACTCTTATCTTTGCTCATCTGTATGTTAGGTATTTTTTCTCCTCTGACTTCTTTTAGGATTTATTTATCTTTGTAATTTGAAAATAATATGCTCAGGTATATGATTTTTTAAATTTATCCTGCTTGATGATTTATGAGCTTGGTGGATGGATACATGGTTTGATACTTGCCATTAATTTTGGGGATGCCCACTCATTCTCTCAAATATGTCTTAGTTCCATTCTCTCTTGCTTTTCCTTTTGGTATTATGTATGTGTGTTACACCTTTGTAATGTTCTTGCAGACCTTAGACATTCTTTTAAGTTTTGGGGAGTTCTTTTGATAGCACCTTAAATTCAGAGATTATTTCTCAGCTATGTCTGTCAATGTTCTTCATTTCTTTTGCAGTTTATTTTTTAAATTTTTATCATTTGACTTATATTCTTTTAGGATTTTTATTTCTTATATTGTCCATCTCTTCTTGCATGCTGTTGACTTTATGAGCATATTAATTTTAGTTGTATTAAATTTCTTTTTTCAAAATTTCAATATCCTCGTTACTTGGTTTTTTAAAATTGTGTTTCTCTTTTTGTATGCCTTATTTTTTTTCAATTGATAGTTGAAAATGACATATAGAATAAAAGGAATGGTTTAAAGGTCTTTATCAAAGTGGTGGTGAGATACTGGACAAGGGAAAGTCATATGATCAGGTCTTTCTTTCAGTGAATCTATGCCTCTGGATTATCAGCATCACAATTGTTTCTCAGTTTTTGCTTCCTACTTTAGTGCAGAACAGGATGACTGGGCAAGTTTGGAGTTAGGATTTTTCTTCTCTCACATGGGAGTAGCTGTGAATTGGAGTTGGATATCTCCCTTCCCTCAGAACAGTCAGGTTTTAAGATTACTCCAGCAGATTAGACTCAGGTTAAAGAGTACCTCTTGAGATCTGGTTATATTGTGTGCAGCAGAATTCTTTGATTTACTTCCACAATGGTTCCTTTCCACCCTCCCCTACCTGAAGCAGGAAGAAATTTTTCTTTGATAATTACTCTGAGAAACAAGCCTAGTTCCTGGAGGCAGAATTCATTAATACCTGAGGTCTTTCTATGGATGTGTTCCTGGGGTTTCTAACTTGCAGATTTGTCTCTAGTAATTTGATCTCTGGTAATTTGTCAGTTACAGTTCAGATTTTGCTGCCATGACATTAGTTTCTTTGGAAGTTTTACATTCGGTAAATTGCTCTCTGAATCAGTCTGTTTCTCCAATTTATGGGGGTAGTGTGACCTCACTTCTCTTAGGTGTTCAAAAAGAGTTGATGATTCTTTATTTTTATTTCTTGTTAGGATGAAGTAGAAACTTCCAAGGTCTTCAGTTGTGGAACTGGAAACTAAAAGACCCAGTATATTGTACAGTAGCTTTTCATCCTACTTCAATGATAAAGCTGCTATAGATGACTATTTTTATATCCCTCTGACTGCATCCTCCCAAATTTTATTCCTCCAATCTCCCATATCTCCACACTTAAATTTCTATCATAAAACTTTTTTGTACTAACTTTTTGTTTTACTGCTCAGGATAAATAAGATATCTTGCTGCATACCTCATTGGAGCCCCAATGAAAGGGAAAGAATTACTAGTATCATTCTACCTTTATTAAAACTTTTTATTTTTTATCATAAAGTTTTAAAAATCTATTTAACTTCTTTAAGTATTGACTTAAAGTGTTGTTTATATTAATTTATGAGCTTTTTCTGGCTGATTACTTATATTTGCTCCCAGGGAGATACACTCTAGGCTCTCATCTTAGTGCACTGCTGGCACTTTTGAAGGTAAACTGGTATCCGTTACTCCTTGCTTATCTTGCATAGTCAGAATAGTTGCATCAATGATGTGGATCAGAATTATGTGCAATATATATCTCTTCAGAGTAAATCATTACAAGATTGGACTTGAATATATATAGCTCTGAGATATAGACAGTAAGTACATATTGCTATATATTACTATTCACCATGTCTCTATGTATGTTTACTTGATTAATAACTTCATTCGGGGTTATCAGGATTCTGTTGAGGTGTTCCATTCAAAAAGTTATATCTGCAAAAGGAGCTGTGAGTAGAGTAAAAAACTATTGAATTGACTAATTGACTATAATCTACTGTCATTCTACAATATCCATCTGTCTTCTTCATAGTCAAAGGCAAGCTCATTGTAGCTATAGTGGGAATCAAATCTCTCTTTGCCTTTTTGGTTTTTAGTCTTTGATGGCATCACATAACTTTGTCACCTTCATGAGGTGTGATTTGGTTTGAATTCACTATTTTCATAGAGGGGAGCAGTTTAATAATTTCCTCTGAGCAAATCCTACCATAATAGCTCTTTCCCCTCTTGTCAGGTAATCAGTAAGTAAATTCTTCTAGTTATTGAATCATATATTATGTAGAGGAGCAAAAATTTACCACTCCATAGTGTGTTTTTTTGATAAAGATTAATTTAATGGGAGGGGCTCTGAAGGCCGGCTGGAGATTGCTTTTGAAAAGCATCTACATATAAACTTTTCTCTAGAAGGGCATCCCCTTGCTGTACTGGGAAGACCTAATATCCCCATCTTTTTTCAATAGCAGAAGGCAGAACCGGCATTTGAATATCTTTGTTTAATGTTTCTTCCTTCGTAAACACCATAAATGTTCTTACAGCTTTTCTACCCAACCTCCTTTGTCTTAACTTAGATACTTAAGAGTTCTCAATTTTGCTGTTTCTCTCATGTGTACATGTTATAATGAAAATTCATTGTAACTTTCTGTTATCTTTTTGTCTGATGATTGCTTGATTATTTGGTCACTTTGAAGAACCAAGAGGGGTAAATGATGATTTCCTTTATGTACCAACAATTGTGACTATATTTTCTGGAACTGAGGAAATAACAAAAGCATTTGGAAAGTAATGAACCTACCAGGAGAGGAATCTAAATCAAAACTTCATTGATAAATTTAATACATTAACCCCTACTTAAGGTGGCAAAACTAAATGTTATTTTGCATCCTAGGGAGTTAATATCATTTCAGAGTCATGTTCAGTAATTCCCTAAAAGTCTAAAAATTTCCTTATTCCTAAGTCAGAATCCTACTGCCTTGAATCCTCTTTGGCATTTAAATCATCATTTAGAAAAACAAAATAAGTGCTTATATAGAGGTGTTTTTTCATTTGCAATTCAAATGAAATTTTAGTAAAAATCTATTTCAATCTTAGTGACATGAACCACCATGAATACTACTACATGGTGTAAATAATTACAGAATCTACAATCATGTTCTCTGACTTGCCTTTATGTGTGGACCAAAATTTTGGCATTCTCATCTAAAAAATTGGCATTGTATCTGGGTTTCTTCACATGAAAATGTCTCAGTTTGAATCGTTGTGTTAGCCTGAGGAAATTGGAAAAGTACTTTTTTGCTTCACATATCACATGTCTCTACTTTTCAGCAATGTCTTGAAGGAAAAACAGGCTAGTTTTACCATATTTTTTTCTGGTCTTGATATTACACAATTTTTACACTTTGAATTTTTTAATAGGTCACTTGTATCAGTCATTCCATTAAAAAAAATTTTCCAGTTCTCTATTCCTTTGGATTTTAGGGAGAATTTCAAAATTTTCTTCTATACTATTAATAAACTAGGGTCAATCTTGAGTGTAATTTTCTTAAACTTTTAAAGAAAAAGTTTAATAATAAAATAGGTATTTATTATATATACATGCTTAAATTTCATACCACCTTTTGATAGACTTTATTTAAAAATTTAAAAATTATGAAGTTTTGAAAGGCTGCTCTTTTAGCATTTTCTCATTTAAGATCTTCCTCTGAAAAATTAGGAAAACATTTCATTTACCATGCCTTTTAGTGAGTTATCAATAGTGAACTCTTAATTTGTTTTTTTTTCTTTTCTTTCTTTCTTTCTTTTTTTTTTTTTTTTTTTTTTTTTTTTTTTTTTTTTTTTTTTTTTTTTTTTTTTTTTTTTTTTTTTTTTTTTTTTTTTTTTTTTTTTTTTTTTTTTTTTTTTTTTTTTTTTTTTTTTTTTTTTTTTTTTTTTTTTTTTTTTTTTTTTTCTGAGAGTAGGTCTCGCTATTTTTGCCCGTGAAACGGCAGGCTCTTGTTGCCCGTGGTACCACAGACTCAAACAATCCCCAGCCTTACAGGCACAAGCCACCGTGCCCAGCCTCTTTTCTTTCACTTTCAATGAGGTTGATCCAGACCAGGAGGTTAATCCAAACCAGAACACATCTGTCTTGCTTATTTCCCATTTTTAAATTAATTAATAATCATTCCCACAGATAGATTAAATATCCTCGGGGAGCAAAAGTCTGCCATCACAAAATACATCATTTGGCAATAGATTATTTTATTTGGAGATACTTTGAAGGTTTCTTTTGAAGAAAGACATTTACAGGTATGCAAACTTCTCTACTGGGTCATCTCCTTCACTCTACGGAGACAACCTAGTCTACCTATCATTTTTCAGTGGAGTAGTCCAAATTAAATGTCTACCTTTGTTTAATGTGCCTTCCTGATTGTAAACTTCCTGATTGATCTCCCTGACTGTAAACTTCCTGATTGATCTCCCACATTCTCTCCTCCAAACTCAATTTACCTAAGTTACTTAAGATGTCTGAAGCTACCTGTTGAGCTTGTAGGGGTGGGGTATATTAGTTAATCAGACTTTTTACAACACTAGCCTCTGGGACTATTAACTTTGTGGTGTGTGGTCATGATGGTATTAATGCAGAAGTACTTGGGAGCGTGTGCATGGAACGTGTGCACCTATAATTGTCTACACCTAGCCCCAAAAGCATGGAAGTGTAAAAGTTAACACGTGAACCTAAAAGAGGGGCTAGAAGGAGCAGGGAGATGAACACCATGACTACAGAAGAGGCAAGAGAGAAAACAACACAGACAGAGACCAGAGAAAAATCATGAAAATTTGATGGGGCACTGGGCAGCTCAGTTGCCTACCTCCAGACCCTGCCTGGCCTTCTTGCCCAACCTTTGCCTACCTGCTTGCATGGCAGCCTCTTTGCTTTGTGTGCCTGCGTACCTGGTTTCCCAAAAGAGCATTAAAGAGTCTAAAACCCACTAATGTTCTGAAATTCTCATTATCCATCCACCCAAATTGATAATGATTCTGCCCTGGTTATGATTACCCTATATTTGGTTTTACTAGGTCTTTCCTGTGTGTGTAGGAAATGTACATGTCATTATTAATTTATAATGAACAATTAAGCTATAAAGTAACTATCAGTATGTCTGGTACTTGTTTGATTGTTTACCAATTTAAAAGAACTAAGAAGGATATGGCATAATCTCTTTTACTTCCTGACAGTGTGTAGAGTAAGATTTCAAATTCTATCCAAAGTTCATTACCTTGCAGACATTTAAATAGTGTAGCTAGAATGAGTTACAATAGATTATCCTTCATTCCTGACCCTAGGATACTAAACTGGAAGGTCATACAAAATTGGCAGTCATAGGCATGAATGCCACCAAGACTCTTATTTTTGATCAATATTGAGTATTTCATTTTTGTGAATTAAAAAACTAGATACAATTTTCTAATAACAGTAATTCCCCTTTTCTTCAGCATCCTCCTCTTCAATCATCATCCTTCCCACCACACCATTCTCACATTTGCTGTTTTGTCATTTTCCAGAAATATCAATCTATAAATAGCTACAGAAAGAGTAACATTGTTGAATCACCTCAAAATCCATTCTTTTAAAAATGCAACATTCTTAAGTTTAGTCAAGCTTTCTGACTGTCATATAACTGGTTTCTCTTAACAAAGATGCAAACAATAGAGAAAGGAGGGAATATTTTTTGCATTTCTTTCATCTGGCTGATTGCATGTTAGATTGGAGCTCTTATCTACAATTACATTGTTGTATCCAATTACATTACATTGTCCTTTCTGTTATTACAGTTTCCTCCAGCTATAGGGTGACTATCAATATATGTTTTACATATCTTTTGTTTCTTTAAGGTTATTGTAATTGGAGCTAGACACAGCAAATTTAAGATATCATTTTAAACAAGAAGACATTTGTATAATTCTCATACGATTATAAAAATCATGTATATATTTTTACTCTTAATATTTTTTCTTAGACTCTGAATTACATAGCAGGAAAAAACATTAGAAAAATTAAATATCTTACTTTACTGAGCTCTGTACTCATAAGAATAAAAATCATCCCCTTACCATGTTAGTAATTTATTTGCTAGTGATTTATGTCTTTGTGTGCTAGAATGAACTCCTTGAATAAACTTTTTTGTTCAATATTATGTTTACAATGTTTAAAACAGTGCCTGTCACCTATCACTCATAAAAAGAAATTTGTTTAATGAATAATGAACCCTCTTTCCTTTCTCAAAAAATCCATAAATCTAGGACCCCCACCCATATGGATAGTTTTTATTTAAGAATAAAACCATAAATGTTCTTAGTGTACATTGGAACTTCAAGAAATATTTGTCTGAATTACTGAAGTAATTTTGTTTGTTTGTTTGTTTTTCCCTAGGGGAACATAGATCAATTATCTTTAGGTTTCCATTAGGGAAACTTTTGTTCATTCACAAGTTTCTGAAATTCCAACAGAACTCAGAATACAGGTGATAAGTGGAGGTGTGATTGACAATGATTATAAATCAATCCTTAATATAAATTATCTTTCTCACTGGGGACTTTTTTCAATGTGTTATTCATTTCCCCCTATTTTTTTTCATTAAGATTATTTAGTACCCATAGTTTTCCCCCTGGTTTTTTATTTGAATTGATGGACATTTTACTGTTAAATTTGATCCTGGTTTTTAATGAAAATATCTTGCATTTGTGAAATTTATGAAAAGTTTATCGTGGCTGTTAATTATGCATTTGAGTAAAGAACAGACATTTTAATTTTTTTAGAGGATAAAAAACACCCATCCTTATTTCATATTAAGAGCAGATAACAAGTGTTTGGGAATTTTTAGGTAACCCATGCTTTTAACAACTATGATGATCATAATTTTTTCCTGAAATGTTAATTTGATAGGGTGGGCTACCCGCCTTGGGTGTCATTGTCTCCTGTTTAAGATTGCAGATTTTAAGGAAGGTATAATAAAATGTGAGAATGGCCTTAGTTGAAATTTCCTTTCAGGGAGATGCAGAGGGGAGGAAGATGTAAAAGGTTCTTTTTTTTTTTTTCTTTATAATATATAACTCAGAAGCTGTTCCTGGAAGGCGGGAAAACAGAAAGGATATATAAAGAGGTTTTTTTAAAAAAAAGGAAAAAAAGGAATATGGGAATGGAGATTGAGATTCAGAGTTGGTTTCAGCCATTTTGTAAGATGGAGATGTGAACCATGTGAGGTTGGCCATATGGCAAGACCTGAGACCTTTCTGCCACTGGCTGGCCTGGGCTAGCCACATGTGTGCTAAAGGCAGTTAAGAAGTTTGCAGATTTGAACTGTTTTGCTGAGTTTAGCTTGTGTCTGCAAGAGGCCATGCAAAAAGTTAGGCCTGAAGAGAAAGTGAACTTTGCTGAGTCCAGTACCATAAAGTTTCTTCTACTACCTGGAGGAAAATGACAAGAAGACGGCATGGAAAAGAAGGAGCAGCCAAAGGAAGATGTCTTCCAGCATTTGGAGATGAACTCTTACTGGACATTGGTGAGATGATCATGACTGAGAGACTGAGGATTTTCGGGCAATCTAGGAAAGGACTTTGGACAATGTTGAGAAAGGTTTTGGACAATGTTAAAGTAATCTGAGTTTTACTTACACGTTTTTTTTTTTTGTAGTAGTTAGGAAATTACTTTGTTAGAAATAAATTAGTCTGCATTGATAGTCTTGCTTTGACTTGGTATTTTGCCTGAGAAGGCTGGGGATGGTGGAAAGAACCCATGAGAGTTTAAAAGAGGGTAAATTGAGGCAAACTAGTCTTAAGTTTAAACTGTGTTTCTCAGTTTTTCTTTTTCTGCAGTTTTTGAAGCTGGGAGCTGAGAAGCAGCTGGCTGATTTTTACATATCAATGAGTGGTCAGTGAAAATGCAAATGAACAGTTTGTAGCCTGCTTCTTAGGGAGAGAAGCAGGCATACGTGTATCTAGTTCAAGTTAAAGGTAAATGATAATAACTGTTAGTTACCTCATGTTAGTGCTTCATAGAGAGAAGCAGGCAGATGTGTGTTTCAAGTTGAAGTCAAAAAGGCTTTTCTTTTACCCTGTTTCAAATTTACATAGCTGTGTAACTTGGGGAGAACAGTTTGACACATATATCTATGCAATTTTTATTCACCCTCCGTCAATACTCCCATGCCGATATCTTATTTACTTTCTTCCCCTATCCCTCCTCCATATAGTCCTATTCCCTTTATCAGTATGATTTTACAGATTCCAAGAATTATTTCTACTGTACTTTGCCAGCTTTCTTTTTTCCTGTGATTACTTGTATTCCACAAGTGAGTGAAATCACACAGTAACTTTCATTTTCTAACTTATTTCACATAGCATAATCAGCTCAATCCATCCATTTTGTACCAAAAGGCAGTGTTCATTTTTATGCATTTATTTAAATTTAAATTATCCTTTAATTAAGATAACATTGGTTTAAAACACTACATGTGATACAGAGTATAGCTCATACTTCTTAGATGCATGTCTCAAAAACACACCTGCCACAAAGGCACCCATCTTCCTTCAAAATAGTCTATTGTGCTCCCTCCCCACTGTGTTGTCTCCTTTTCTCATCTTGTAGCTTCAGTTTCAAAGTCAAAGTTAAATTCCTAAGAGTTGTCATTATTTTGCTTTAGTCTAACCCTAGTTTATGTCTCTATATCCCACATAGAAGTGACATCTTTTATTATTTCTGTTTCTCCTCCTGACTTTACTTAATAGTATCCCTTCAGTTCCAACCATATTGTTATAAAGAGCAACGATTTTCTTTTCTATACTTAAATTAAATTCCATTTTGTATAAATACCATATCTTCCTAAATCATTCATCTTGAGCATTTAGGTTACTTCCATTACTTGGCTCTTGTAAATAGTGCTGCAATGAACACAGGAGTGCACATCCTTTTAAATAAGTGTTTATGTGTTTTTCAAGTAGATTCCTTGAAGAGAAATGACTGGATCATCTACTAGTTCTATCTTTAACATTTTGAAAAACTTCCAAACTGCCTTTCATATGGGCTGATTAGTCTACTTTCCCATAAATGATATAGGAGTGTTTATTTTTCTCATTTCCTTGCCAATATCCATTTCCGGTCTTTTTGATATGTCATTCATATCTCAAAAGGTATTACTTTATTATTTTAGCTGAATATTACATTGAGCTAAATATATTGGGAAGGCATGAATGGGTGATTAAAAAGATCATGAGAAGGTCAATATTTCTAGATTTTGTTACTGGTTTGGTAATGCTTTACAATTTTGCCATTTACAAATTTCTAAAGGTTTAAGAATAGAGATTTACAATATTATTTCTGTGACTGTATTTTATAATTTGATTTTCCTTAAATATTTAAAATAGCATATTTTGACTTGAAGAATATGATGTTGTGCCAATATAGTAGTTGAATCTGCAATAAATGAAGATAAAGTTTCGTTTCTCTCTTGCTTTCCAAATGAGTATTAGTTCACTATTTGTTGATATCTGTATGAAACATAAACTTAAAAAAATAAAGCTGTATATTACACATGGGAACTAGGTTTTAAATAGATATATATTACACATGGGAACTGGGTTTTAAATATATGCTACTTTTTTCATATTTGTTTACAGTTTTATTCCAAAGAACTAAAGAAAAATGCCCAAATATTTATATTTAGACAGAGTCAGAGACTGATAAAATAATGACTTTAAATACAATGATTATCAAATTATTTCAGCCAGATTTCTTATTAAGTGGTATCTGTTAAACTTTGGAGTTATATAAAACTATCTTTTCCAAGTTTTTGTTGGATACATTATATACTAGTTTAAGGAAATTGCACTATGTAGTTTCTATAATTTTAGTTTTAAAAACCATATGCTGTTTTACCACCAAAGTAAAATATATAACATCATAATAATATATATTATCTTAGAAATTAAATGAATATCTTGTTTACTTTGCTATTCAATTTTCATGTTTTTGTGATGCCATATACTTGAACTAGACATTTATATCATGAACTTTTAGCTAAAAATTATTGTATATACATTTCAAATCATAAGACTATTATAAGAATATAAAATTTGAAATTATAAATTGAATATAAAACATTTTAAGAAGTAAAAATGCTGACTACATTCACTCATACCCTTGCTGGTTGATTCAATAGAATTGGACCCCTGTTTCACAGATTTGATTATATATTTGACCATATTACCATCATTCTATTTTGCAGAAAAATATAATTATTGTCTCCCTTCAGTTCCCAAATCTGGTTTCATGCATAAACTGTAGCAAAAATAATCATTCTATTCTAAATATATCCATAGTTATAACAACAGATAAAAAAATGAAATTTTAAGAGCCCCTTCATATAAATCTATTCATTAAAGATAATATTTTTATAAACTCAAAATCACTAACAATTGGAAAAGCAGATGATTAAAATGAGCTGAAAGTATTTCTTACACATCTGGGGAATGTTCATATTAGTAGATACTCTATTAACAAATAATGAAAGATTCTCCTTAAAAATATTTTAGTTTGAGAGGGAGGACAGGGATGGGTAAGGGAAACAATGTAGACAGTGAATGTGCACACAGATCAATGACTGGGATAGTAATTAGATGAATTTTTAAGATTAAGTGAACAATTTTAGACTATGACGACATATAATTTTGACAGCGGCATAGAAAATTAGAAGTCTGTTCTTTGTAAAAGGATTCTGTAACTTTTATAAAATGGCATTTAGTTAATACCATAGGTTCACTTCTTAGATATGGCAGCTGCCTGGAGAAGTCACTTAAAAAATCAAATCATGCTAATAATTATGATTCTATTACATTGACCCCTAATGATCATTAAAACTTTTTTTAAAAAGGCCAAATGATAACTAATTAAAACTCACTGCTTCAGATGGGTTTATACATATAAATTTATAAGCAAAGGAATATAAGTTTTTAAGTATATTCAGTAAAGTTTCTAACATTTAGATTCAAGCTACATTATACCTATAAGTATATATGCATTATACATTTATTGTAATTAAAGGTTTAAGAAAAAATATGATTACTGTGATTGCCATCAAACTAGAATAGGTATCTCATGTTAATGTTGGAAAATAATTCCTAGGGATAAAATAGCTCTATAGTACTCATTTTAAAGGCCTTTTAAAGAACTATTCCATTGTTATCTGACCCATTAACTTGGTTTTATGTTTAAAGTAATTCCACTGTAGTTGAGTAAATGAGTCTGTTGTTCACTGATAAATACAGACTATTGAAAGGTAGCAATTAACAGAATACACATTTTCACTATACGATAGACAATGATTTTATAACTTACACTTAAATACCATCATTAACTACTTACCTTATGCTTATGAACATTTGACAACAGTAGAATAATTTCTCCATCATACAAACCAAACATGACATTTATATTACCATTAGTTTTTATTAATTTACCCCCACCCCAGTGTTTATTTATAGTTTATTTACAGTTTCATCTGTTTAATGTTGGAGTAATACAGTTTAATTTTCACTTCATATTAATGACAGTTTTTAGCTTTAATTTCAAATGTCATAATATTAATGCTTATTAACTAAGCATTTGGTGATATTGGTTTGTTAAAATTAGTACTAATTTGTTATAACTTTATTATAAATGAGTAATTTGATAATGAATTATTTCAGAAAACAATGGACACTAATACTTATTAACTACAGAAAATATTCAGGGAAAAATAAATATAATGTCACTTCATGGGGATTAAATTTTTCATGAAAAGTCTATTTAGGATAAGATTTAAGAAAAGAGTGGCTAGATCAGTGCTTTTTAAAAAAAAATCTTAAGGTCTCTTTTGCTGTACAGAAGCTTTTTATTTTGATGTAGGCCCCGCTGTTTATCTTTTCTTCTTTTCTTTTCTTTTCTTTTCTTTTCTTTTCTTTTCTTTTCTTTTCTTTTCTTTTCTTTTCTTTTCTTTTCTTTTCTTTTCTTTTCTTTTCTTTTCTTTTCTTTTCTTTTCTTTTCTTTTCTTTTCTTTTCTTTTCTTTTCTTTTCTTTTCTTTTCTTTTCTTTTCTTTTCTTTTCTTTGTATCCCTTGCCTTTGAGGATGAATCCCTTAAACTTACATCATGCGATATATTGGGTGTGCTTTTGTGTGTGTGTGTGTGTGTGTGTGTGTGTGTGTGTGTGTGTGTGTGTATTTATGGTTTCAGGTTTTACATCTAAGTATTTCATCCATTTTGAGTTGATTTTGGTGGATGGTGTGAGATTGTGGCCTAGCGTTATTCTTTTGCATGCAACTCTCTAATTTTCCAAACACCATTTCTTAAAAATACTATCCTTGTTCCAATGTATGTTTTTGGTTTCTCTGTCACAGATTAACTGTTCATATATGTGTGTTAACTTCTGGAATCTCAATTCTATTGCATTGATCTTGTGTCTGTTTTTGTTCCAGTACCAGGCTATTTTAATTACTGTGACTTTATAATATAGCTTGCAGTTTAGAAGTATTAGTAGCTCCAATCTCTTCTTTGTCAATATTATTTTTGCCATTAGGAGTCTTGTGATTCTATATGAATTTCAGTAATATATGCTCCAGGTCTTTGAAATATGACAATCATGTTTTTATTAAGATTTCACTGAATCTATATATTGCCTCAGCAGAATGACCATTTGGACTTTTTGAAAATCTTAATTCTTCCAGTGCATGAGCAGTGAATATTTTCATTTCATTGTATCTTTGATTTCTTTCAACAACGTGTTACCATTTTCTTTGTATAAATCTTTTATCTCCTCTGTCAAGTTTACTTCAAGTTATTTAATATTTTTGGTAAATGGGATCCCTTTTTAATTCCTTATCTTCTACCCCATTGTGTAAAAACTTAAGGCTTCATTTCCACAAGGTTAAACTCACTTTTACAGGTACACAACTACAATTTCACACATGCTTGAAAACTGGTAACTAATTCAGTTATCTTTCTCAAATTGCGCAGTATCTTTTCATGTTATTCCTTTCTCTCTATCCTCACTCTCAGGAACTACTGCTTTACTTTTGCATCTTTAACTTTGTTTTTTCCAGATGTTATATAAATGGAACTATATAGTATTTTTAATGCCTTTTACACAGCATAATGTATCCACAATAAACCCATACTGTTGTATAGGTCAATGATTGTTTCTTTTAGCTAGGGAAACTATTTCCTTATGCATGTACTGAAATTCATTTATTCATGCACCAATTGAACAATTTGCCAGTTACTAATTTTTAGCAACTATGAATAAGGTTAGCATGTATGTTTGCATACAGAGTCTATGAATTTGATTCTTATTTCCACTTGTTGGAATTCCACTGTTCATTATTTCCACTTGTTGACTTATTAGCTATAACAATTTGCATTGTTATGGTTTTCTAGGGTTATAGTATAGAATTTTAACTTAAAACAGTCTATCTTGAAGTGATATTTTACAACTTCACATATACTTTCAAGTATTATATATCTATATATCCTCTCCTGGTACACTATTACTTTATATTTTATGTGTATTTAATGCTATGTAATTTACTGGAAATTTGTTAGTTTTTTATTTAATCATTATACTTAAAGTATATTTAATAATAATTGAAATACTCTATAGATATGCTCATATATTTGTCTTTTCTTGTAATTTTATTTCTTTGTGTAGCTCTCTATCTCAATCTGTTCCTATTTCATTCTACTGAAAGACTTATTTCAGCATTTTTTTGTAATGCTAGTCTACAAGTGATGAACTCTTTCAACTTTCATATGTCTGAAAATGTCCCTTTAATATCAATTTTTTGAAAGGTGTTTTCTCTGGTCATGGAATTTTTTAATCTGAATTTTTTTTTTACAATACTTTAAAGATGGTACTCCACTGTCTTCTCATTGACATTGCTTCCAGTGAGACATAATGCCATCATCCATGTCTTTATTCTTTTGTAAACGTATTTATTTATTGCTGCTTTAAACAGATTTTCTCTTACCACTGGTTTTGAGCAATGCGACTATGATTTATCTCATGTCAGGTGTCTCATGATTGATTTTTGTTGAACTTCTTGAGTTTATGATTTATATCAAATTTTACATCTTTCACACTTTATATACTGACTAGTTGTATTGCTCCTTTGTATACTAGGGGGGTTTAATTTACCCATAATTCATGAATAATTATTTTACTTTTTAAATTTCTTAGCATTAAATCTTGCTGTCTTATATTGCTGTGTTTTTGAGATTACTAATAATTTACCAGCAGTGTCTAAATGTAATTCTAACATTTTTAAATTTCAGACATTGTAATTTTCAACTCTGGAGGTTTGATCTAAGGCACTTAGAACATATGGAACATATGGAATTTGGTTTTAAGAAACTTTCAAGTGTCCTTGTTTACTGAGTTTAATACTTGTATCATTTTTTGTCAGGGTCAATCAGTTGTTTTCTTCTCATTTTGAAGATTTCATTTCCATCCACTGTACCAGATTATACATTTTTTAAATCTGGAAACTTGAGTATTCTTAGGATTAAGTTTTTTGTTTCATGTCTCACTGTAAACATTGTCTATTGTCTGATGTCCAATATCTCAAAAACTACTGTATTTTTATATATTGTTCCTATCTTTCTATTTCAACTGTGTGCATGAATTTTCTATCTCCTCAATAATATGAAACATACAATATGAGATCCAATATATTTTGATAAATTAGAGATAACTGAGTTTAATAAACACCAAATAGGTAAATTAAAAAAGTATATTCTTACTATTTACCATACTTGCCAGAACATTTTAAATGTGATAACTATTGGAAAAATTGAAAGTACCAATTATCTTCATACTACTACTTATTAAAAATGTAGGTTATTCCAAACACCATAGAACATGGTTTTGCATTATTTAATGACTGTTAGTTAATACAAACTTTGTGAACTAGTAGTTTTATTTTCCTAGCCACAGATACAAATCTCCTGTACAGAATCCTAAGATATATGAACAAATAATGTTCTTTGTATATCTTTTTATAAAATTTAAATTTTATAATAGTTCATTTATATCATCAATAAACTATGTAAATACATTGCAGCATACTTATTCAATGCAAAAGTCAGCAAAATGAATGAGTGATGTAGGATAATCTGTAGTTGAATTTTAAAAACATAGCAATTTTTGAAGAATAGAGACAAAGGAGTCATATGATTATAATCTTTGCTAGAGCAGAATAACATCAAAATATGTAAAAGTTGTATAATCTGATTAACTTCTTGATATTATGATAGCAATCATTTTTCACAATAATATAACCGACAGGAACCTAGTTTATTAAAAGCTTAACGTCATGACCATTCTAGAGGAAACCCTAAAAAACATTCAGTCCTGCTAAATTATTAGAACAAAAAGTTTAGCTACAAATGCAAAGTCAGAATTAATGAAAATATTTTGCATTGTTTATGATTCATTGTTAATGATTTAAATAAATAGGCAAAAGATTTATTTTAAAGCTTTCTTAGAGAAAGACAAATAAAATGTTTCTTTCCTTAAATCTGTGGAAAATATTGTCCTTCCTGTAATATACACATTAATAGTCTCTTGATTTAATCCAAATATTAAAATATGAATATAATTTATCTCATATCTAAACTTAAATATTTTGGAAAGTAGCTCAAAATGTAAGTTCTAACAAACTTCTGGTGTATGAATTTTATTTACTTTAGTAAAGCAGGTTCCTTAGACATCCAAAAAGATAATACAATTTAAGTATTTTATTATTTGCCTTTGCTTTAGTCTTTTTACCTTCTGTTATTATTTTTCACTATGTTATAATAGTTGTTATCATTGGACTAAAGCCAATAATAAAGAACCATTCAGGATCAATTCTGAATTGTATAATATGTGGGCTATTAACTAAAATACAGTGAGTTTGTGTGCATTCACTTTTTTCTCCACACAAACAATAGATAATTATGGGGAAATAGGAGTAAGCACATGCTTTTAATATTAAATACTGACTAGTTAGATTGAGAAAATAAGATACAAGTTCTTGAAAATATCAGACATCTATTTTTAAGAATGCTGAAAAGTAAGATTTATTTTCTTGTACTTAATGTTTAAAAGACAGAAGTGGCTAATAGAGAAGATCTTGTTAACAGTTTTTCAACATTCACGGTATAGTATCTCTTTTCATTATTCTTAAAGCCTAAAGCTAGCATTTTTCTCCCCTGATATATTTTTTTTTCTTAGTTGTATCTACTAGTCAGGGGAAAAAAATCTTTTTTCCCCCCATCTTTCCTCTACTCTCACTGAATTATCTCTTTAAATAGAATAAAACATTTTATCTTATGGTTATGTCAACTTGAATTGTGATTTCAATTAACTTAAATGAAAGCAGAAAGTTGTCTCTAGGTCTGATCATTTTGAAACTTAAATATGAAAATCATTTTAAAAATGTCTCAGTTACACAAAATAGTCAATTGTAACTGCTCTTTTCTACTCATCTTGATGGTGAGTATTGTTCTTCTTTTATAAGACTGTATGGGACTATTAGATTATTTTGTTGACATGCTAGAAAAATTACAAGCATGCATCTTTAATGCAATTATTCTTTCAAATAATGATTAATGATAGTTGTCAAAATTATGATGTAAATATTTGAACCACCTTTTTCTACAACAGCTGACCTCCACAAGTTGTATTATTTTGATGAAAAAATATTAGCTAGTCAAATAACTATCCCTTAATTTTGGAACCTTTATTTGCTCTTATGATTACCTATGTGAATATCAGTGTTTTTTCTTATACAGCTACATTGAAGAGCTTTGACGCTTTTGTTCTAAGGTATTATCTAAAGCAGAATGGAAAATTTCTAAGTTCCACTTGAATTTACCCTGGGGTAAATGTTGGAAGTTAAAAATACAAAATGTTGGCTTAATTACTAAAATTTATGTGTATGCGTTCTTATATATCACCTAATTCTTTGCCCTTGTGGACTTCTTTTTTTTTTTTTAAATGAAGTAAACTTTTCAATTCTTATTATTAACTAGTATGAGGAATATTGAATTATAATATGTTTCTTAACATAATCTCTGAAAATTAATGTATATATACTACTGATCATGTCTAGCTATGTTAACTTGTATTCAAGTAACTTAAAAAACTAGAATGTTTTATATAAAAAAGGCCTATAAGCATGATGTGACAATTCATTTCAAAGGTAGAGGAACAACTAGCACTCTTGAGTTCCTCTCTCTTGGGCTACTAAAAAAAAAAAAATCTTCCTATTGATTGCCAAGAGTCCCCTTGTAGGAGGAAAGGCAAACTTAATATGCATAATACAACCTTACTTCTCTGATACTCTCTGCCACATATTTTTCAGAAATCTAAAGCGAAATATTTTACAATTCTTTGGTGATTGATAGTAAAAAAAATCTAAACTAATTTTGGTACAAATGCTCCAAATATTAGATTGTAGTGTTTCTTAATATATATCACAAGTTTGAATGTTAATATTTCCTCTCACTATGGAACTATACATTTCATTTGCCCTGAGCTTCAAGAACTATGACTGTTACTCTCAACTCCTGACAAACATGACAAAGAGGTTGCCCTAAGCTGCTCATATGTTCGTATTCAGTATGTGAAGTTTTTTACATTAGCCTTCAAATTGACTGTTTTTCTGAGAGGAGTGTCAGTATAAGCTACGAACAGGAATAAAACTGTCTCTAGCTCAATGCTGTTATGATATTGTTATGTAAAATCTTTATGTTAGGTATATGAAACATTTTACAATGTTATTTAGAAAGACAACACTATCTGTATGTTTACAATATTTGTTAGTTTTTATAGTATCTTATTAAATATTGGTGACTGCCATTTGCAATGTACTAAAAGCTGAAGTAGTGCTCTTCTTGTCCACAATTTATCTAGGATTAGATAAACAAAGTGTGGAAGAATCTGTTTTTAAATGTCTTTTGTTAAGAATGCTGATAGCATCCGTCTTTAATTTGTGAAAATAACAGCCTCTTTAATATCTCTTGGAGTTAGCATTTTATATCTCCAATCACATTTGGACATTTCAATTTGCATAGATTTGAGTGATTGCTTAATTTTGAGAAATTAAGCTATCACTTTTAACTTTCAACTCACATAAATCACTTTTATGGCTAAATGTTGAAAAGGACAGTTGTAATAAATGCTTGAAGAAAAGGCAGCTGATTCTTCTGTATAAGTTGTTGCTTGACAAAATACCAGTAAGGGAAGCAGGATTTTTAAGAATAAAATCACGATTTCATTTCTTTATATAATCCATGCATTTAAAAATGTAAAACCCATATATAAAAAGTACTATATATTTTAGTTTTGTATCTAAATTTAACTGAATTAAAAACACTTTAAAAAAGGATAAAAATAACAATAATCTTAACTACAATTTTATTGAACATTTACCGTCCAAGGGTACTTGAAATAAATTATTCCTAATATTAATAGGAATCATGCAAGATTGATGAATATAACTCTGTTTGTTGCTAATGGAAAAATACCTAGAGAATTAAAGTAATTTGCCCGAGGGACATAGGAAAAGTGAATTAAAGCTCAAGTTCTTTCTCAAAGCCCATATTTTTATCAGAAGATGACCTTAAAACTTAAACAGAAAGATGACTCATTTATATTCCTTCTTATGCTTTCTTTATTCATATCAATTAATGAAAATGATTGCTGAAACTGAGATGAATCAAATCATTTCTAACATGAATATGTTGGGTTTTAATCAAAAGCATGGGCAGTTTTGAGATAACACATAATATTTGCATGTCCAAAACATATTTTCAGCTCTTAGGTATAATAATTTGTGACTTTTATCCTTCAAAGATCTCTTTTGAGGAAAATTGAAAAGATGCAAGTGAATATGGTGAAAAATAAAATGTGACATGGTAGTGGTGATGAGACAATAAGAAACATATACCTGAATTTATTTACTAATATGATTTTTTGTATGCCTAAATATTGGCTGTTATTTTGATTCATCAAACAACAAGTCAATAGAAATACATTCCTTACTTCTCCAAGCAACTTGTTAATTTTGAGAAATTTCCCATAGTTTGTTACTTATTAAGATGCTAAGATAAGTAGCAAAATGTAATTATGGGTGTGCCTTTGCTTTCTTTTTTCTCAGAAGTAAAGTGGGAAGCTAGTTTTCCCTTCATAAATTTTAAGTGTAGTCCTACTTCCAAACAAAAGTATATATTAGCATGTCCTTTACCCTAATTCTTAACTTTCCCTTCTGTGTTTCTCTTTTATCTTTTTGGTGAATAAAACATAATAAATCATGAAAAGGTGAATAGATGTGCAGTGACAATAATTCTCCAAAACAGTAGCTCCTGTTTTAATTAAACTTGCAATATAGTTATTAACTTCAGTATTATTTAATTTCTGTTGAAACAATATATAATCCAAAATAGAACATATTGAATATGTCATTTATTTTATTTTTAAAATTTTATTTATATATAAATTTCACATCTATGTAATCCCAGGGATTCACCCCCCCACCCTCCCCACCATTCCCTGCCTTTCCCCTCTGCCCGAGGTTGTGTACTTTGGTTTGGTGGTTAGCTAGTTTTTACTTTTCCTCATAGCTTTTGTTTAATTTTGCCCTATAACCCATGTATTAGTGAAACCATTTGGTTTCTGTCTTTTTCTTTTTGACTTGTTTCTGCTAATATGATTTCTAAGTCCCTCTATGTTATCATAAAATCATCAAATTTGTCATTTTTAATTGATGAGTAATATTCCATTGTGTACATATACCACATCTTTTTCATCCATTTATCTGTTTTGGGACATTTAGGTTTCTTCCAAGTGCTTGCAATTATAAATAGTGCTGCAGTAAACATTCGAGCACAGGTGTCCCTCTTTATAAGTACTGAGATCTCCTTCAGGTAGATTCCCAGAAGAGCGATTGCTGTGTCAAATGTAGTTTCATTGAGCACAGATGTTCCTCTAAATAAGTACTGATATCTCCTTTGGGTAGATTCCCAGAAGAGCAATTGCTGGGTCAAATGGTAGTTCCCTTTTCATTAATTTTAGGGTCCTCCACACAGCCACAGCTTTCCATAGTAACTGGAAAGCTTACATTCCCACTTACATTCCCACCACCAGTGTAAGACTGTTCCTTTCTCTTCACATCCTTGCCAGCATTTGTTGTTACCCATTCTTTGGATGTGGGCCATTATTACTAGTGTAAGGTGGTATTTCATTGTGGTTTTGATTTGCATTTCCTTTATTGCTAGTGACATTGAGCAATTTTTCATGTGCCTGTTGGCCATTAGTATTTCCTCTTTGGAGAAGTGTCTTTAGTTCTCCCCATTTTTTGATTGGGCTTCCTGTTTTACTTTTGTTTAGTTGTGTGAGTTTCTTGTGGATCTTCATTATTAAACCCTTATCACTCTTGTGGAGGACAAATTATTTTTCCCATTAGGTTGTGCTTTATTTTTGTTGTCTCTTTTGCTGTACAGAAGCTTTTTAGTTTTATGTAGTCCCATCTATTCATGTTTTCCTTCATTTTTTTGCCATTGTAGATGTTTCCAGAAAGGGATTTCTGAATTGTAATTCATGCAGGTTTTTGCCCAAGTTATCCTCTATGTATATTATGGTTTCAGGTCTTTCATGTTAGTCTTTTATCCATTTTGAATTGATTTTTGTACATGGTATGAGGGAGTTGTCTTAGTCCACTTTTTCGCATGTCGTAGTCCAATTTTCCCAGCACCATTTATTGAAGAGACTATACTTGTTCCAATGTAAGTTTTTCACTCCTTTGTCAAAGATTAGTTGACTATATATGTGTGGTTTATTTCAGGGCATTCAATTCTGTTCCATTGGTCTGGTTGTTATTTTTTTTTGTACCAGTACCAAGCTGTTTTAATTTATTATGGCTTTGTAGTATAGTTTGGAGTTTGGAATTGTAATACCTCCATTCTCTTTTTTTCTGGTCAGGAACCTTTCTGATATTCAAGACCATTTATTATTCCATATGAAATTCAGTAATTTTTGTTCTATCTCTTTTAAAAATGTCATTAGGATTTTTATAGGGATTGCATTGAATTTGTACATTGTTTTTCTTAAGATGGCCATTTTGATGATATTAATTCTTACAATCCATGGAAAGGGAATATCTTTCCATTTCCTTATGTCTTCTATCTCTTTTAGCAGTGTTCTAAAATTTTCTTTGTATAGTTCTTTCACATGTTTTATTATGTTTATTCCCAGGTATTTAAATTTTTTGGAGTGATGATAAATGGGATGGTTCTTCTTCTTTATTTGACTTTTGCATATAGGAAAGCTACCAACTCCTGTGTGTTCATTTTGTATCCAAGTACCTTACTGAACTGGTTTATTATTTCAAGCAATTTTTTTCTGTGAATTTTGTGGGGTTATTTATATAAAAAAATCATGTCATCAGCAGATAATGAAGCTTCAGTTCCTCATTACCAATTTGTATCCCTTTTATGTCTTTCTCTTGCCTTATTTCCCTATCTAGAACTTCTAGTACAATGTTAAAGTGAATATGTCATTTATTTATCGAGTTTGGTACATTTGAATATATTCACATTAAGCTTGTGCAAATAGTGATCTTATTTGTTAGCAAAAATGGTATGATTAGAGAATATGAATTAATGTTAAATGTTTAGCGTAGTTAAGTTTCCTTTGCTGAGCAATTGCAAATGGAGCCCTGTCAATAGAAACACCTATAACTTCTTTAAATTTGTGAATAAGATGCTAGAGTCAAATTAAAGTTGTATTTGTCACAAACATGGCTTTTTTGATCCAAATATGTTTGTTCACCTTATTTTCAGCTAACACTGACTTCTGACAACCCTTCTGTCATTTCTGTCACATCAGTTTCATAGCCCAGGCAGTTGAAAAGATCAGTATAGAGCCTTGGGAAGTCCTTAGTTGTGTATCTCAGTATAACTTTAGAATCAAAAGCTTATGTGTCCCTATGAAAGGAAACAAGAAAGCACATAGCATCAGCATTGTAAAAATACAAAGAGTTATTTACTTTAAAAATAATAATACTGAGACTTCCAGGAATTCTCAGCTCCTAATCCTCTGAGGTATTGGTAAGTTCCAGTTGTCTTGTTACTTTCATATATATTGAAAAACAACATATTGCTCCCCAATAGATAGTTATTCAAGACATAATTAATTAAAAGAAGATTGAAGAAATTTGTGCATCAGGAGAAAATAATATATTTCTGTGCAACAGGGAGAGGCAAAAAAAAAAAAAACAGAAAAAGTTTCCATTGAATATAAATTCATTATTTTTCATAATACCTAATTCTTTCATATAGTTGAATGGGAGAGGGGGGACAAAAAGAAATATTAGCAGTCTTAAAATTAAAGACCCAGATGTTTAAGGATTCATTGTTACTCTTGGGCTCTCAATTCAGATCTAAGAAACATGGCAAAAGAAAACAAATCTTTCCAATAGTTTGAGAAAAAAAATGAAGAAAAATATTCAGGAACATTGAGTTATTAATGTGGAAGTCAATATAGTTAATCTGTGGTAGATGGTGAAAACCAATCCAGTAATTCATAGCATTCAAAAAATCCACATTTTATGAACATGATATCAGGTACTACTACTCTTCCAGTATGATGTTTAGATTCACTAAATCTCTTTTCTTCTGTGAGCTGTGAAGTGATGAAACCTTTATTATGGTTTCCTCTGACACCAACAGTTTTACAAACCTGTTTCTAAATAATAATAGTTTATAAATGATATATCTTGATAAAATCATAGTTTATATATCATCTTGATGATATATCATTTATAAACTATGATTATTTAGGAACAGTTTTGTAAATGTATTATATTATTTATTATTTATTATTTATTATTTATTATTTATTATATATTATATATTATACATATATATTTATTACATGCAATATATTACATATGATTATATCTAATACATAAAAATTATATGTAATATATATTACACTTGTGTATAATGTATATGGGATATATTACATAGAATTTATGATTATATATTATATATAATCATAGTTTATATATGATATAGAATATATATAGTGTCCTTATAGGAAATAAAATCTTTTATCAAGTTCAATCCAATCAATCAAGTCTGGAAATCTGTAAAAACTAATATGTAGAGACTGAACAATGTACTAATGAATATTTGATTAATAAAGAAATCATGGAATAAATTAAATCAAATCATGAGACAAATGAAAACAAAGATGAATTATCAGATGCAGTAAAAATGGTACTACAAGGAAAGTATAGCAAACAGAACCTTATCAAGAAAGAAGAAAGATGTCAAATAAATGACTTTGTACACTAAGATACTAGAAAGAACAAAGAAACCAAAATACCAATAAAAGGAAAGAAATAATAAAAATTAGAAAAGAAATAAACAAATTGGAAATGAAAAAGATAGTCCAACAGATCAATGAAGTCAAAAGTTGTTTTTTTTCTAAATAAACAGCAACAAAAAACTATAGTAAATACACAAATCAAAGAGGGTGAAAACTCAAATAAATAGGATCAGAAATGACAGAAAAGCAATCACAGACATCTCAAAAATATAGATGCTCACAAGAAATTGCTATGAACATCTGTTATGAAATAAATTAAATAACCTAGAAAAACAATTTCTTAGAGATATGCGATCTTCAGACAGAATCAGGAGATATATAAAAACCGAATGAACCCATTACAAGAAAAGATATTGAAATAGAATAAAAAGGTCTCCCTAAACTAAAAAGCCCAAGCCAGAGAGTTTTATTAATGAGTTCTACAAATTTTCGAAAACAACTAGTACTTACCCTCAAACTCTTCCAAAATAGCAAGAAAGTATGAATGTTTCCAAATGCATTTTATGAAGCCAGCATAACTGATACCAAAAATGGACAAGGACATCACACACAAAAGAAAATCACAGATCAATATGCACACATTTTCAGCAAATCAGAACAAGCCAATGTCAATATTTAAAGAGGTATATTATCATGACCAAGTAGGACTTATTCTAGAGACACAAAAAAATTTCAACTACAGATTATTCAATGGTATTCAAGATATCAACAAAAGAAGCAAAAGCATAGGATATCAATAGATGCCGAGACAGCCTTTGGTAAGCTCCCACATCCATTTATGATTAAAAAAAAAAAAGCCTCAAAAACTTGGAATAGGCCGGGCATGGTGGCACATGCCTGTAAGTGGCAGCCAAGGAAACCACAACCGGGGCCAGGGATCACGGTTCGAGTCCCACCAGGGGAATGTAGTGAGACCTAGTCCAAAAAATATAGCTGGGTGTGGTGGCATGCACCTGTAATACCAGCTACCTGGGAAGCTGGGACTGGGGATTGCTTGAGTCTATGGTACCCCAGGCAATGAGAGCCTGTGTTTCCACAGGAAAAAACAGCAAGAACTAGTCTCAAAAAAAATAAAAACTTGGTATATACAGGCACATAATGAAGGAACTATATAATACAGATTTAGCATCATACTCAATGGTGACATGCTGAAAACTTTTCCTCTAAGATGTGGTACAAGAGAAGATGTCCACTTTTCACTACAATGTATTGGAGCCCTAGCCTAGACAAGGAAAAGGTAAAATCAATCCAAATTGGAGAAGTAAAACTAGCACTATTTTCAGATGGCATGATACTATACGTAGAAAACCATAAACACTCCACTAAAAAACTAATTGAAATAGTAAATCAGTAAAGTGGTATGCTACAAAATCAATTACAAAAAATCAATCGCATCTTTGTATACAAGCAACAAACTAGATGAGAAAAAATCAAGAAACAATTACTTTTAGAATTGCATGTAAAAGAAATAGAGACCTAGGAGTAAACAAAAAATGAGGGGAAGGACCCCAATGAAAGTTATAGGACATTTTAAAAGATATTGAAGAAGATACACATAAAATGGAAAGATACTCATATTTCATTGATTAGAAGAATTAACATTATTAAATCGTACTAACATTATTAAATATTAAATTAAATTAATATTAAATATTAAATTAAAAAACTAACATTAAAATGTGCTCTTATGCAAAACAATATACACATTCATTGCAATCCCTATGAAGATTTCAATAACAATTTTAAAAGAAGAGCAAATATTCTTGAAATTCAGTGCTACCGCAAAAGGTCAGATATAGCCAAAGAATCCTGGCAGAAAAGTGAAATGATAGTGTCACTTTTCCAGATCTCAAACTATACTAGAGAACTATATACTAGTAATCAAAACAGCATGGTACTAATAAATACAGACACACAGACTCTAATTAAAAAGGACACCTGTACATGCATGTTTATTGCAGCTCTGTTTACAATTGCCAAGAATTGGAAACAAACCAAATGTCCCAAAACTGATGAATGGCTGAAAAAAAATGTGGTTATATATACAATGGAATACTATGCATCAGTCAAGGTGGACAAACATATGTCATTTGCAGCAACATGGATGGAACTAGAAGGACTCATATTAGCAAAAGTAAGAAATAAGCAGAAATAAGAGAAATACAAGATGATCTTGCTTATATGATGGTTATAGGGAAAAACAAACAAATGAATAAAAAAAATTAGAAACAACCAATGGACTGAACAATGGCATGAGAGAGGAGGAGGGGGAAGAAGATGGCGGAGGCGAAGGGCACAAAAGAGCAGATGTTAGGGAAATGGGAGAGTCCAGGATACACAATAATGTAATATAAATATAAACACACATATATATGCAAAATTAAAATAAAAACAGCCATCACAGAGAAGTTGACATTCTCTGTGGCTATCTCTTCTATCCTATTCCCCATTATTCATTCCCAGAAATAATAAGTACACTGGATTTGATGTTTGTCATTCCTGTGATATTTGAAACTTTTAAATCTCACGTGAGTAAATAATGTATTATTTTTCATGGTTTATAATTTTGTAATTATGTATTTTAATATGTATACCTATATGCAACTTGTTTTCTTCCCACAAAAAATATTAAAAAATGAATTGAGAACCCATAAATAAACACACAAACATGAACAGTTAATTTATGACACAGGAGTCAAGAATATACATTGGAGAAAGGAAAATCCCTTCAAAATATGATGTTGGTGATTTTGGACAATTAGATGCAAAAGAATAAAACTAGAACACCATCTCATGCTTATGATTTAGCATGCAACTCAAAATAAAGACTTAGATTTAAATCCCAGAACCACAAACTATATTGATGTCAGCGTAGACAAAACACCGTGATTTTTACTTCAATGATGTTTTGTGCTTTTCTCTCCAATGGCAAGAAAATCTTATAGTGAATATAAGCAATCAGGATAGCATCATAATAAAAAGCTTCTGAATAGTGAAATAAACTAGGATGAAAACAAAAAGACTACTGAATGGGAGAAAATAAATGCACATCATACATATCATAAGGGTCTCATATCCAAGATCTGTAAACAGCCTAGACAACTCAACAAAAAGTAAACAGAAAACCCAATCAGAGAACTAAAGCTGAAGAACTGATTAGATACTACTCCAAAGAAGACATGCAGATAGCCAATCAGTATGAAATAACACAAAAACTCATCACATATCATCAGGGAAATCATTCTTAATTTGTATAATTTTAATTCTTAATTTTTAGTTCATTTTATTTTTATTCTGTACCAATCTATTTTCCTTTAAAAGTCTTCATTGACTATTTTGATTTGAACTTAATTTTCCTTTTGATTCTGCTATAGATGTTTCAAATTTAAAATTTTTGTTTACTAATTTTGTTTTTATTTATATTTTACCTTATATTATCTTTCAATATACATACCTAGTCTAATAATGTTTCTTATTAACAGCAAATGGTGTCAGCAGAAATTTTAGAGCAACACATACATGGGATAGTTAATTTTACACTCATACTTCCTCAATCCCATCTAAAGCTTGCAGCCATGTCTAGGGTTCTGCAATAAACATCTTATATAAACAAGAAAATAATTTGATGTTTTATTTCCCTGGGCTTACAGGAAATTTGCTAGTTAATTTTGTTCTAGAAGATTCATAGTGCACTCAGCATTGACATTGAATGGCACTTGAATGGCAACAGTGCTGCCTTCACATCATGTAATGCCCAAAGTTTAAGGGCAGCTCTGTGTTTTGAAATTCATCTAACGTGTAAAGACCTTAGATTTTGAGAAAGCCATGCATAGAGTCTTGCTTTACTATAAAACATACTGGAATTTGGAGAAGAATGGGGCAGTTACAATTTTCCAGATGATTTCCATAATCAGTAGACTCATTGGAATTCCACAACTAATGCAGAAGGGTTTCTACTTCACCTATTGACCATGTTCTTACTATGAAAGAGCTCTCAAACTGTGACAAGCAGAACAATTTTAGGTTATTTCTCTTGTCCAGGAGGAAATAGAGAACACCTTATCCTATTATTTCACAATCATTTAAATGATATTTTCCTCCTATCTTTTCATTTTGAAATTTCCTATAACCTGTCTTTGGCTAAGGGGTCTGGCTCTTCAAACATTTTCTATTTAATTTTTATCATTTTTACTGTGATCTCTAATAATGTGAACTATAGTGCTGGGGCATTGCTTGCATGTAGATCACTTTAATTCAGCTCTTTTTTAATGCTGAATCTAAGATTCTATCTAGTACTTATGAAGTGTCTTTTATAATACAACATAATTTTCTGTTTGCATGAGTCACTTTATTTTAAATAGAATTTTCTCTTGAATTCCAAAATGCTTTGTTTTTTGTCTCTTACTAAGATTTATTTTCAGTTTGAAAAAAAACTCCGTAATTTCACTTATGTTTTCCCCTTTTAAAAAAAGTGTATACATATATTAATATGTAAAATGTGAGTGTTAATTTGTATCTGTATCAAGATGAAATTAGAGACAAGCAATTAAAAATTTTTAAGAATTTTTGCAGTTTGACTAGAAAAAAATAGAAAATATATAAAAGCAACTAAATTGTTCAAACCAAACACTACATTATAGAGGTTGCAAACAATTAGTGTTTGTCACTTCAGATTATTTTTCATGTAAAACACTAGTTTGAAAATACTAATTCATTAACATAAAATTATAAAGTATATTATTTAATGAGAGCATGACTTGTTAATTTACTCTAGTCTTTACTACTCCCTATTGTAGACCAAAACCATTATGCTTTGGTCTTCTATGTTAACCACTTGGCCTCTTTATGCATTAAAAATGGAAAATTCAGTTGTATTGTTTTTTCCCCACTATGTTCCATGAGCATCCTTTCTGTGAGGCAATCATTTTGATTGCCTGAGGGTTACCATGTTTTGTCACACCTGATTAAATAGACAGCTTAAATTGAAATATGCTTATTACATGATTATTGCAAATACATTTATAACAAACCTGATTTTCTTTGTAATGATTCAAACATACCATTTACTCTAATTAGAAGCAACAAATAAAGTGTGATTATTATGGTTTATATGCATGAAATGCATTAGTTTATTGGTTGTATTGTAAGAAAATACTGCAGATAATAAATAGCTAGTTTTATTTTTTTCATAAATATTATATCAAACACAAAAAGCATGAACAAATTTTAACAGCCACTATGTACACCTTGGTAAAAGCAAGGCCTGCTTAGAAATGGCAACTTTCTATTACATAAGGATCAGCATGAGCATTACGGCCCAGTGATGTCTCTAACAAAACTAGGCAGTGAAAAGAGTTGAAAATATTTCAGAAGAAGTCTGAGGTAATTAATAATTTAGTAAATTCCAGACTAAGAAAAGCATTATATAGAAAAGGAAAATTTTATGAAATATTCTAAGCAAAATAGTAGGTAAAATATTGAAAAGGCAAAAGATTTATACGATCTGAAGAGAAACCAGGGTATAGGTAAAATATTGAATTGTTAAAGTAGTAGTGACTTTGCGGCTGGAAAATGTGTTTTTAAATCCTTGTGCTTTTGATATTTGACTTAGTAGCTGTTAGCCAAGGGAAATTAAACTCTACACTTAGAGAAATATGTTAAGTTACACACAATCTTTATTTCTATAACTATAGTATACATACATATATTAGTCATAAAACAAATAGTATCAGGTATTGATACTCCTGAATGTAATGCTACTGTTTCTATTACTGTCACCCTTACAATTTATTATCCTATCATTTGTGTACTGTGATCGTCTACCTATAGCTTCTGCCACATTTAATAAAGTTGTGAAGGGATTTTTACCATTTCATGTGCTGTATGGAGCCACTTCCAACATACTAGAATTTATAATCCATTGTAACATTTATTATAACTCTTAAAAGAATCTACAATCAACAAACATTACATCAAAAATATCCTCCTATAATTTCTGCTGCAAATTTTAAAAATTAGGCCACAGTCATGTTACTAAATATACCCCTCACTCATTGACTTTATAGACTAATTTATTTATGATAAGCAAATGTAAAAATACCAATATTTGTAATTGCAGCAAGAATTTGTTAAAAAAGAAATACTATGAATAACAAAAACAAAATCTCTGTTTTCAAGAACTGAAAGTATCTCAAACACTTCTCTCCATAGTTTTCCCAAATTAATGTTCCTGTGTCTTGGCCTTAGAGTTCAGAAAAAAATATGAAATATAAAGCTGATGTTTGATTAGTTAGTTGTGCAAATCTCTAGCCCAGAAAAAAAACCTTTCATTTTCCTATCGGATATCTTTCAAAAAGGTCTTTAACACTTATTTGTCATTTCAATAAATAACCAAGAAGGGAAATGACCTGTCTGCATTCCAAATCTTAGAGAAAATATTTTAATAATATTCTCTTTGTACATTTGGTGAGGTCAAAATTATGGACAAGGATTGATCAGAGCTTAGGTTCAAGTAAGGATCTGTCTTTTATAAACAGTATATTAACTTTAACTTTTAAAAAATTATTTCTGAAATAATAGTTGTGAACACTGAAAGCTGACTTTTTCCTGATTAAAAAAATCAATTTAATATAATAAAATATAAGTAGACAAACCTTTTAAACAAAATACAATGCTAAAGATTTATGATATATAACTAAATAACTGATTTACTACAAATAACTGTCATTTAATTCAAAGTGAATATATTTTTAATGTTACACTATTAGATGTATATATCTCCTTTTCCTTTTCCTTTTCCTTTGGCTTCTTTCGTTTTCTCCCTTTTTGCCCCTTTTCCTTTTCATCTTCTCCTTCCCCTTCCTCTTCTGCCTCTTTCCTTTTTTTCCTCACCTGTTCTCTTCCTCCTCCTCTTTCTCCTTCTTCCAGTAGCAATAGGTAAGCTTTGTACAGAAAAGATTTCCTACCAAGTTCATTATGAAAAATCTTTACCAGAAAAAGAAAATGGTGCCAGAGTGTTTCTAAGTTATTAAACACTTAAAAGCCTTCATCATTTGAAAAGAGAAGCGAAATACTTCCTTGAGATATGAATTACAGTTTCTCACCAATTGATTTATTTTTTTATTTTTATTTTTGCACATTTTACAATATATGATTGTATAACTTCTAATCCCCATGGGAATACCCCCCTCCCCACACACACACACCACATACCACATCTCCCTTGGTCACTTTGCCTCCTTTCTTTTTGTTATTTGTCCATGTTTAGTCCTTTAGTCTTTTCCTTTTTTTTTTTTTTCTTTCTTTGATCCATTTCCTCGTCCTTGATGATGGTGCGATTTCTCCAGACTTCGTATAATGTGCTGTTTATAATTCCTGTACTGCTTTTGGAGCACCTTTGGTCTTGGTGGGTCTCATCTCCGCAGTTTGTGCCTCGTTTTGTTGCTCCTTCATTCATGCTTCAGGTCTTTGGCTTTGGGGGGATGACTCCGCCTTATATTTTGGAAGAGCAGATCCTCGAAGGGACATCCATCAACTGATGGTAGGTCTCCTCCCTTGGGGCTTTGCTGTGGGGCCACTGCCATTTGAGAAGCCTCTTCTTTTGAGTCTGGGTCTTGCTATTTTTGCCCGTGGAGCCGCAGGTTATTGTTGCCCGAGGTACTACAGACTCAAGCAATCCCCTGCCTTAGCTTCCCATGTAGCTGGGATTACAGGCGTGCGCCACTATGCCCAGCTATTTTGGGGTTAGATCTCGCTGTGTTGTCCCTAGCAGGACTCAGGCCGCGTTCCCTAGCCCCAAAGGCTGATGATTTCAGGCACGAGCCACGCTGCCCGGCTTTTCGTGGTATCTTCCCTCTAAGCAGAGAGGGTGTGCAGTGCCCTTATTGACATGTTTTCTGTGCCAAGTTTTTGTTCATATCTTCTCGGTGACATTGCAGGCATCATATTTTATTGGTTCTACCAGTTCACTGCGCGTGGTGCTCGCCTTGTTACCCTTGAGTCCTGCCCAGGTGGTAAATGTTAAGGGACGTTCCACCAGTATCTCACAGATTTGGTTTCTATGGTTGGATATTGTCTTAAGGTATCACTCCTGATTAGAGCTCTTGTGTTGAAGGCAAACCCAGGGGAGACTGTGGCGGGGGTACCGCCCGACACAACCAGCCCTGCGATGGTAAAGGGCTCAGATAGCGGTGCAGCCCGCGCTCCGGTAGGCCCGGCCTCCTCCGGACGGAGCCCCAGCCCCAGCCCGCCTGACCTGGAGGGAGAGCGAGGGACCCGTGCGCACGGACGGCAACGACCACGCCATGGTGGCGTGGCCGCGGGGTGCGCGGGCACAGAGGCCCGCGCGAACCCTGGGCGCCGGGGAGACCCGGACGGAGTTCGGGCTCGGCCCAGTCTCCTCACCAATTGATTTATTATTTGATTTGAGAATTGCAGCAAGAAAGAAGATGAAAAGAATCAGCAATATTGACCTGCTGTAAGAATGATAAAGAGGAGGGATCTATTGTTAACACCCCGGGAATTAGGAGCCTCCAACAAAAGTATAGGCCTAGTCCTTGGAATAGGTTGAATAGAGATGAGACAATAACTGCAGTAGAACTAGCTCTCACCCTTTTAATATATTAAGGATTTTTTTGTTTGTTTTGTTTTATTACCAGAAATAAAATTCCCAGAGCACTGTAATATTAAACAGAGACAAAACTGTCTCTATAAATTTCCATCCAAAATGTATGGCAATCAATAAAAATGTTCGCAACTGCCAAGAGACAAAATTTTATAACCTAACCATAATAAAAGTAGATATTTAAAAAGAAACTCAGGAGATACATTTTCAAATTTGTCAAACAGCAAATTACACCTTATGGTGATTAATATCTTCAAAAAATTATATAAGTACATGGACAATTTCAGCTGGGAAAAGTATAAGGCATATTTAGTGGAAATTCTAGAACTAATGCATACTAAGGATAAAATTAAGAATTGAAGCATAATTTTCATAACAATATAGAAACTCTAAAGAGAAATAAATTAACTGTAATGTAGAACAGAAAAAATCTCAACTGTAAAAGATAGAAAGGAAAAGAATGAAATACAAGGATAATCTATAGAATAGAAAGGATACAGTGTAAAAAAAAGGATACAGTGTAAATCTAAAGAAGAAAAGAAAGAATTTGACCGAGGTAATATTTGAAAAGTTACTTGATCAAAAAGTTTCAGAATTATGATAGCATGTCATAGCTTTAGGCAATACAAAACTACATTAAACACATGAAGATATAACTGGGTGAATGTCAAAAACAGCAAAATATATTAACATAGATAGAGAAAGAACATTATACAAAAAGGAGAGCAGTAAAATTAGCTTTCTAAACAGAAAATTAAAATACAAGAACCAATTAAATCTGAAAGACAACCACATATTTAAAATTTTATGCCCAGCAAGAATTCTCCTGTGAAAATAATTGTCAAATTTTCACATAAAATTAAATAATCAACAAAATAAAAGTAAGAAAATACCGAAAAGTTATACAGTTAGTGGAAAATTAGTTGAGATGGTAGCACACTTATGAAGGATGGAATGAAAAAGAACAAAATGAAATAAAAATGCATTTTATAGACCGGGCACGGTGGCTCGTGCTTGTAAGCTTCAGCCTATGAAGTGGTCGGGGCTAGGGATCGCGGTTCGAGGCCCGCCTGGGGCCCGTAGCAAGACCTAGTTCCAAAAAATTATAGCTGGGCGTGGTGGCGCACACCTATCATCCCAGCTACCTGGGAAGCTGAGGCTGGGGATTGCTTGAGTCTGTGGAACCCCGGGCAACAAGAGCCTGCGGTTCCACGGGCAAAAATAGCGAGACCTAGTCTCAAAAAAAAAAAAAAATGCATTTTATGATACATTACATATATTTTCATGTAAAATATAGTCATATATAAAACGGTGAAAGACTCAAAATTTGTTTAATGTGTGTATATCATGTACACACATCACTTTGTATTTATAATATCATATATGCATTTATATAGCCATATATAAAATTATAAAATACATATATATATAATATTTACATTAAATGACTCACTTGTCTACAAGAGCATGTACAAAGATACATTATAAAGAGTGTTCATAATAGTGCCAAAGTTTAAATGATTCAAATGCCCTTTAATAATAGAATGATGTTATTAATTCTGGTACATACATAATATGGGATACTATCTATCAGTTAAAATAAACACAGGCAGTTACATGCAACAACAAAGATTAACCTCACCTTATTCCTTAGTGACAATTTTTTTTTCGTGCAAAAGTACTATTTCAATCAAATATCAAAAGTATGGCAAAACTAATATATAGCATGGCAAATTAGCAGAGTGTTTTTCTTTGGGGTACAGAGGAAAAGAAATGAAAAATATTTGAAAAGGGCTTAACATTTGCTGTTGATGTTCAATATCTTGATCTACTTGGTAGCAACACAGCAGTTCCTTTAGTGACAATTCACATAATATGAATCTTGTGCTTTATGTATATATGTTAAACTTGAATAAGAGTTAATTATTTTAAGTTAATTATATTGCTTTCCTCTGAAATAATGCTTTGTGCTTTAATGTAACTAGAACTGGTATCTTATTTAAAAAATGCCAAGGATGTCTCTATAAAAGTTCTTATAAAACCAAAACCAGTGTGATACATCAAGGAAGTTTTTTAAATTAAAAAGTGAGTATGCTGTTTTATACTTTCTGCTCTATCAGTAATTAATAGTAAGATGTGACATGCACAGATGAAAGTTACTTCCTAAAATGGGGCAGGGTTTGAATGAAAGTGGAAGGTACAGTACAGAGTTCTGTGATATGAGGCACAGTAACAGATAATGGTAACGTATCATATTATATTTTATGAAAAAGGTTTCTAAACTTGCAATTTTTGAAAAAAATTCTTAAGAAGTAATTAATGGAAATATTTTAAATTTAACATTATTACTAACTTCAACAAGAATAGAAGTAGAAGCAAAAGCAAACCATGGTTACTACATCAAAGTTCACAGATTTTCATTGAATTTTGCACCTGAAATTATATGATATGTAAATTTATCTTCAATGAATTTTTTTTAAGTAAAAGTTTACTGGCTAAACTGTCAAAACTAGTTTAGATTATACTTAAAGATAAAATGCTCAGAATGCTATTGCAATAAGCCAAGCAAAAAATATGCTAGAGTAGCTGAAATTACCTAATAGTGAAGTTAAAGAGTATGAAGGAATTCAAATTATTAGAAATGATGGCTAAAAGTAGAAGGATAAAGCATGGGAGAAATGGGATCAAAATCATGGTATTTGTGTGTGTGTGGGGGGTGTCGTGCATGCACACTAAACAATTTTGCAATTCACTGAAATAAAAAAAGGCAAAAGAAAAATCAATGATTCAGAAACAGAAAATTTTCTTAATTACTTGTCAAACTAGTAATTCCAACTTGATAGCTTACATTTATTTCTGAACTATGTCCTGGCATTTGTTACACTGGTCCAATAGAGCCAATAAGTTTAGATCTTTTAGGACTTGTGACATTGTTTCATGCTTTTGAGAAATCTCCAAGAATAAAGGAGTGAGCCTTTAGGAGAACTGAGTGGTTTAAATTAAACAAACTAATTTCACAGTTGATGACTGGAATAATCTAACCAGGCTCGAGATGACAGCCTCTTGTTCAACATTTTAAGGAAATCCAATAAATAAAATACATTTTCTAGAGGCAAGCTGTCTATATTTCAGCTTTCCTTGGTTATAATCTATACAGGGAATCTAAAAACCAACAACACAAGATTGAAAATGATGTATAAAATAAAATTTTCAACATATATTGACAAATGAAAAGGATGAGATCCAATGTGTATCCTAGTTACTGATTTGTTTCCCATTCTAGAGAATTCTATTCTCACAGAAGCCTTTTAATGTTTCTTCCAATATAGATATATTGCCGCTTCATCCATACTTACCTATGCAATACAAAAACAATTTAAATTGTTCTCAATCTATGAAAAAAAATTGCTTTACCTTTTCTAAATTCTAACTTTCTCATGGCCTTCTGCTCCACAACTTAGAGTCAAAACCTGGAGATAAGGTTCATTTAATGTATTAAGAGGCTACAAAGGAAATGTGAGATTAATAGAGTGAGACAAATCATGACAGACAAAAAGTTGTGGTATTTGACAATAAGACATATCTAGATTCATATCAACTTTGCTTCTTTATGATTGTGCCATGATTGTCATCATGTGTGATATGTGAGGATGACCTTACTTTTCTCATCTGTAAAATGGAAAAATATTAAATATCTCTTAGAATTACTATCAGTGAAATTAGTTATTTTAAATTTAATGATATTAAATAAAAATTAAGGAATGTTTGGTCTTATGCAAATTCTTTTTGAGTCAGTAGTGTATTTACAAAATATGTTTTCTACTTAATTCATAATTTTTTAATATAAAGAATAACTTCATTTGTTCAGATTATTACTTTAAATTTCACATTTGTAATCATCATAGTTAAAAAATTAAAATATAAAACAATCTATCAAAAATTAAAAGAGCCCAAATGTCCAACAGTTAAAGTTAACTTTAATTTTCAGCAAATTTTTTTGGGTTAATACATAAGTGAGCTTTGATGTGTACTTTGCTTGAAATTATTGAATAAATAGTAGAAAATAAAATTACAGCTAATACAATAATTATGTTTAAGATCTACTAATCTTAGTCAAATAATGTACTATCTCTGTTGCACATCTATAGAAACTATCTTCAATTTGTGTATATTTGTTTGTATTTGCTCATGCATATGTAAAGGGAGAGGATACATTTTTCCCTTTGAAAATAGGTATACATTTTCTATTTCCACATGAAAAAATATAAAACTTGAAAACCATTTAGTACTATTGCTTAATTTTGAAGTATTTTATGTCATTATAATAAATTTCTTTAGGAGATTGCTATTTTAATACTATCATGCATTTCAGTATTGCTGCCCAATAAATAGATATTAAAGAAAGATAACAGGAATAGAGAATTTGCTAAAAAAAAATAAAAACCATGAGACAATTTGGGAACTGGATATAAATAAATCTTCAGGACAAGACAGAATTTCCTCAAGAGTTTTGAAAGAAATCAGGGTGAAATTGTCAAATTGTTAGCCAAGGTGCATTATCTGTTGGAGCAAAAATTGCCAATGTGACTGACATCTAGGAGCCATTTTGCAAACACAATAGTTGAGATTTTATTCTTTTGTGCCCAAATGGGGGATAGATACAAAAAAATACATAAAAATCATGTTATATTTTAAAAATGTAACTTGAATCCTGCAATCAAAAATAAATTTTACTATGCTTTTAAAAATTAATTTAAATTATTTAATTTAATTTACCTAGAATTAAAAAATCTACCTAGAATTTTAAAAAATCTATTAAACATGTTCTTCTGCCAAAAAGTGAAATATTCCTATTTGTTGGGGTTATTTTTATCATGTCTATTCCTTCCTAGGAATTAAAAAGATAGAGTTAAAAATTTTGATGTCAAAGTATCAATACTGTTTCACTGTAATCCATGTTTTATTATCTTATCTATATTATTAACAAAGAAAATAGAATACAATCAATGATTAATAAAAGTGCAAACATAGAATAATTTTAAATGTATTAGAATTTAGATGTTAAGTCATTGATAAATGACTTACCTCAGAAGAACAGTAAAATCTAGCACATTCTAAACAAAAAAATTTAGTTAAGTAAGCCTATTGTGTGTGGCAAGCATAATACTATGATCCAGAAAGTTATCAAAAAGTGAAAAAAATAGACTCAGAAACATTAAAATTAATTAGGTAAGTTTTAAAAGAAGTCTATATACTAGATATTATTAAATCTTGTAAATTTTCTGAGCTAGATGGATTGCTAATTTAAAATAGATTATCATGTATTAAATTTATTAAAGGTTAGTTTGTTTATATGGCTAAACACATACATTTTTCTAACTAATTTTATTATCTCAAAGCAAATATGTGGAAAAAGAAATCACTCCTAAGGTTTTGCAATAACATTTTGTGCTTAGACAATAATATATTTAAATAATTCTTATTTTATACATTAATCACTGATGATGGGAAATAAAACACAACTGTGAGGCCCAGAGGTATACACAGGTAGACATTATATGTAGTAAATGCTTAGGGACCTTTTACCTTTTTGTCTTTACTCCTGGCTTCAGCTGTGACCAGATGCATTAGATGCTAAATGTGTAAGTTGCTCTTTACCTAGGCTTCCTCTAAGAGGAGGAGTGCTCTGAGGTAGTAACAATTTGACTCCATTGTAGGCAATGTTCGGGGCCTAATTCTTATTCATTGATTCTTGACCTTATATCCTGATGTCTCTTTAATTTTTAATTTCAAGAGAAAACACCAACAAAGGGAAAAACTAACTTTACTGATATAACTGAGATGATAGGAGAGTGGTATGTAAGCACTGTTCTGTCTCCTGAACAGAATATTCTTCTACTTGAGTAAGGAAGCATCTTTCAGGGGAAAGGGAAAATGCACATATGCAATTATTTTTGGATCAGCCAGAGATAGGTCTCTACAATGAAATGAAGTCAGACTGAAATAAATGGATTTGCCAGGATATCAGATGGAAAATGATAAGAGAAGACAAATGGACAATGAAACTGTTTTCAGTTCTGTATATTTTCTTGATAGGAGACAAATTTCAGCAAGTTGTTTGTTTTCAAAACATCTGCCTGATTTTGTTCTCCTGTGATTCTTACACTCATTTTGATAGTTAGCACTGCCTCTGGGTTTGAATATATGGAACTGATTATTTGTCACAGTGGGAGTAGACACATTTAAATTTCTTTCTGGCTGTAGAGAAAAAATGTGCTGCTGTATGAAAGTACGAAGAGGGGTCATAGACAGATATTGGAATCACTTTTAAAAACATAGAACTTGGTATTTTTTTAAATAGTGATTTTTTAATGTTATTTAAATGTACCTAGATACTATCACATGTTCTGTATGAATTTATTCATGAGAAATTCTACATCTTGGATACTATATATGTACTTTTCAGTTAAACTTGTTTCTTTTTTTACATAGTTATTAGCTATCAAAAATACATTTTTATTAATCATCTGGTATTTGATTAATGTAAAATATCCATCTGATTAAATCTCAATTAGATATCTATTCCAAACAGTGACTTTTTATGTATTATTGGGCAACCTTACTGCTTACACAGATGGTATGCAATAAAGACATTAGCCAAATATTTTACCATGACTGGTTGAACAAACTAAAGCACATCCATCTTAATAAAATACATTATAGACCAAGCCTTTGCAATGCGGCCAACAGTGAATGTATTACCAAAACAGATTGGTATTCACTCTAACATATGCAGCCAATAGAACATACTTTGCATTTGTGTGCAAAAACAGCAGATGCAGATGTGTAATAGACTGACTTTGATCTCGAGCACATTTTACTTAGTACTAAGTAATAAACACCAAAGCAGATGGGTTTGGAGTCATAAATTTGAGTATATCGTATGACCACTTGGGATACATATCAGAAATCTGTTACCAGAGCTGTTAAAAGAAATTTTAATATAATTTGGACAGTCATCAATAGAATGGTAGCTATTTACTTTCTCATGACTAGTTAGACATTATATTCATATGCTGTATTTTAGATATATTGGAAATGCATCTAACACAGAACATAATAATTCTCATTATGAGTTATAATAAACATTATTCAATAGAATCAGGTAGTCTAAAATTTTTACCTAGAATATGTAGCTAAATTTTTTAAACAAATCAAAAAAATCATTAAGATTACATGCTACTGATAAAGGAATATTTTTAATGAGATGAATGAATCTTCCCCAAAGTGCCACTAAAATTTGTTAGTAGTTCATGAGATGGGTTTCAGATTCAAGCAGTCTAACTTCAAAACACATAATTTTAAGCAATCTACTATGTTTTCTCTTTAAAAACATTCACACAGGGCCATGACATCAGTGTTGTTTAACGAACTTTAGTATCAGAGAGAAAAACTTCATAGAATCGCCAAATAAATAGTTGATTCCTGTGAATTTTTGAAATCCAGATACCTAACAATAGTGGTTAAAATAACAGTAGACAATGATATCTCATATGAGTGATTAAATAAATGAAACTACTTGATTTTTATAGATATATAGAAAGCTGTGTGTGTGTGAGAAAAACAGAGAAAGCTGTTATATATGATGATATCCTAGGAAACACTGATTGTTGTTTAGATTGTTTTATGTCTATTACAACACCTTCACCACCTATATTAAACGTTTGGAAGTAGTTTAAGTTTCACAGGACAATTGAGAAGGTATAGAGGTTTCCAGTATACTCTGTTCCTTTGCAATCATAGCCTTCTCCACTATTCATGTTGCCTACTAGAGCCATTTATTTACTACAATCTATGAATCTATGTTGACATGTCATAATACCTTACAGTGCATAGTTTATATTTTGGTTTACTCTTGATTTGGAAACATTGACTGATTTCAATCTAATTTTTATTTAAATTGAAGCAATATTGCATTACATCATTATATGTTTCAGGTGTGCATCATGAGCACCTGTATCTATATTAATATCTCTATCTATCTATCTATCTATCTATCTATCTATCTATCTATCTATCTATCTATCTATCTATCTATCTATCTATTATCTATCTATCTATCTATCTATCCATCTGTCCATCCATCCTTCATATTAATCCTTCAAAACTCAGTTCAAAATGTATCTATTTACCCCCAATTTATTCATACCTTTTTCCTTTTTCTTCTTCTTTCTGGTAGGCACTAATCTGTTCTATAAACCAAAAGTTTATTTTTCACTTATTTACATCACTTATTTGTTTCTCATACCAAATCTAAGTGAAATGATATGATGTTTTCCTGTCATTAGAGTAGAAGAGGGAAGTGAAGAGATATAGCTGCTGACATGAATATGCTGGGATTGTGGAGGGGATATAGTTCTTGTTTGTGGTACTGCTCATATCTCTTCTCAGATCTTAGAATTAAGACTTGGCAGTCTCTCTGCTATCAATGAATTTCATGAAATCAGTACCAAATGAGAAGGGTTTAGAGAAGAGGAGTATAATCTAGAGCACCTTCTCTCTTATCTTTATTGGGGTTCTGGACTATGTGTAGTAGTTGTACAGTGTGTAGAAGACCCACTTCCCTGGATAGATTACACCTTGATCAAGGTATGTGTCCCACACTGTTTTTGCTATTCCCTCCCTCTGACTTAATTAATAGCCTTACCATCCCTATTCCCTGACCCAGATTGCAATCTCCAGGTGTTCTTCTTCATCTACCTCTTGTCCAAAAAGTGTGAATCTCCATCTTGTCCCCTCTAGTATAGCCTGTGTTAGTCTCAGCTACAAGAACCATTACAGTCTTATCCCAAGCCGACAGCCTCTCTTAGATAATGGACTTTCAATTCTATTTCATTGCTCTGTGTATTGTTTTTATATTTTTCCCAGTGACACACTGTTTTGATTATTAGAATTTTGTAGCATACTTTGAAGTTAATCTCTCTCTGTCAGTTGTTAGATATTCCTCTTGATAATGAAGCAAGGAGCTTCTATATTGTCACCTTGTTAATAACCTTTTACAATTGCTTTTTAAGACAAGTTTGTTGGTTACATCCTTATAGAAATGTTTTTAATAATAGAATTATATATATACACACATACATATTTAGAAGACTTCGCAGACTTATGTATATAAAATGTATGCATGTGAAAGCAAAACATCTGTTTGAAAATAGATGCAAATATGTTTGCTTACAGGGATTTTAACAATGTTGTTTCATCCAAACCTGATATCCTACTTTTTGCAGCTAGATTATTTTGCTTCTATCTCCTTACTGAAAGAAAAACTTCTTTTACATTTGAGTTTAGAGATTGAGTATACTTCATTGAATGAGTAAAGGCAGTCATTTCTGACTTATCACCTATGTTGTAACAGGAATCTCTCAGCTATTAACTGCCATTACAGTATGTGTTTCTCATTTTTTTCTCTAATCATCAACTTTATTTGCCTTCTTCTAGGTATCAAGAATAATAATAATGTATACATAGGCATAAGCCCACTATGTATAGTGGGAAATTACATACTAAATGACACTGTATGTCCTATTTTAAATATTTTTAAATTGTCACAAATCTTAATATCTCTTTCCATTATTTCTACATATTTTTAATTAGTGAAATTATCAGTTACAATGTGTCTTCATTTTTTCAAAGAAATAAGTTACATAACCCACAGAAATACACTATTCATGATAGCATCTCTCTAAAATATGATTGGAAATGTTACAGGATTCCTAATTCTTTGTTCATTATTCTGTGCATTGTCAAGTGTAATCCTTTATCTCAGAAACATTTCTTTGATAAATTTAAGTCTTCTGATTCCACTTTCCTCTAATTCTCTCTTCTAATTTATTTTCTATATTATCTTCTGATTAAGTTGGCTTATAAAATGTCTTATTAAGTAGACTATTTATTTGTAAGACTAAAAGAAAACAGGTGTTGGGCATCTGGCTCACTTGTAATTTAAAGAGTCACATGCTCTAAAGTCAGATATGGAATAACACTCCAACAAAAATGCAAGAGCATATTTGTAAATTTTAGACTGAAGAATATGTTCAAGAAAATACCTATGTTAGAATCAGAAGAAAGTTACATAGAGAGATTTACAAGAAAGGCAAAGAGCAGTGAGTCATTTTTTTAAAACATAACTTACTAATAAAGTAAGGCATGAATACCAGTTTGAGTCATTCTTCCAACATAAATATTCTAAGAAATTTTTTATATGGTGCCTTACTACTAGATTTTTGTAAAGATAGGTCAGAACAACCATTTAAAATACTGATTTGAAGTGAGCTTGAGTTCACTAAGACTCTGTTTTAACATTTTTTTCTGAATATTCCATGGAAGGCTTTAGTATGTTTAAATTTTTTTAGAGTAATGAAATGTGAGGGTTTTTTTTTTTTTTTTTTTTTTTTTTTTTTTTTTTTTTTATTTTTT